>LIAE01007232.1:0-36986 GCA_002287525.1 Diploscapter pachys
ATTCTGCTCCTTCTTTTCTTCACAACCGCGTAGAAAGAGAAAAAAGAAAGAAAAAAAGAAAAGAGGGGGAAGGTTGCTGTCTGCGTCTGCGTCTCAAGAACGTAGTAAGGGGAATGTGAGACATGAGGTTTTAGTCGAGTGGTATGCTCTCTGGCAAGGGTAGTAATAGCGCTATAGCACAACTATAGAGTTCAATTCAATTAATTGACTTATTTTTGCAAAAATTTTGAATTTTTTGAAAATTAAAATGAGCGTACAGGTCCAAAAAAGTCGATTTTCAAAAAATAAATATAAACTCGTTTTTTCTCATAATGAGAGGATTCTAAAAATACATATTTCAATGCTCAAAAATGAACGCCTCCAGCTAGTACCAAAAACTTTGGGGTACTGTAGTTCTTAATGTAATGAGAATTTTTCGAAAAAAAATACTTTAATGAACTGTCTGAAGCATATACTATTTAGTTATCACGTTTTTAGACCGTCTAGTAAGAGTTTTAAGGAATTTGCTTTTTAGAAATAGATATATAAGATAATAAGATAATAAGATAATAAAATTTAGTAAGTTTCCAGATATTCATCCTAAAATATATGATTTATTACTTTTCAAGTATTTAGTTTTATGTTCGAATTTCAGTCCGATGTATTATCCTTTTTAGTTATTTCGCCATATCATTTTATTCTAGCAATATATGAACTATACTGGCAAATTTTTCATCATTAGCTCTCAAACTTGTTTTAAAAATTAAAATTGTATCTCAAATTCGCTATAAAGTTCTAATTTGAAAAGCAGTATTTACAGAAGTGTTTGCATGAAATTAGTCATAAATTTGCTAAAATTCGAGAAATGCACATATGAAAAATTTAGAATTTTTCAACATCCACAATTACTTCCCTGCTCAATTAAACATTTCCAAAACTTCAAAATATCTCAAGTCATCAAACTTGTATACCAAATAGTGGATATAAATTTTTATTTGAATAGTATCTCAGAATTTTGGAAAGTTTTAAAAAAGAATTTCCGGATCAGGAAAATTCGACTTTTAAAATTATGCGACTAGACGCTCATTTTGTCAGCTCTGGGAACATAATGAGAGGCAAAACGTGATTCAAAAATAATTATTAGTGTTCAAAAATGTCAGGGATGATAAAACGGATAATATCTACACGTTCTTGGACTCAACTATGTACAGCTAATTTTGGCAAAAGATCTCGAGGATATATGGACTCGAACCATAAATCTCCTGATCAACTCTGGGACAGTGCCGAAGTCAGGCGCCTTACCATTAGGCCATACCCCCTTGACTCCAACTGAGTCTTTTCTCGTTTCGTTCAGCCCTTGCAGAAATGCGAACTTTTCGACCCGTATTGCCTTTACGCGCAAATGACGTTGTAAGAATTCGTCCTTTCGGCATGTTGTGTAGATGGACATGGTGAACAACTTCCACCGTTGGGCCAACCCCCGAATCATTACCGCATGAGCTCCAGAATTTTTTGGAGTGCGACGACCAATCTCAGCATAATGCCTTTATAATGCAATTTTTGCAAAAATTCATGACTTCCTTGTTGCTGAACCAAATTGAATGATTACTTTCTTTATTTTGTAGATTTTGATTAGGGAGAATGAGCGACAAATAAAAAGAAACTAAAAATTAATTTTGGCAAAAGATATCGAGGATATATGGACTCGAACCATAAATCTCCTGATCAACTCTAGGACAGTGCCGAAGTCAGGCGCCTTACCATTAGGCCATACCCCCTTGATCCCAGTAGACTCTTTCCTCGCTTCGTTTCAGCCCTTGCTCTGCCTCCCTGACCTTCTCCCCCTTCCCCCTTCACTCGCGCATCGATTATTTGTTGTTTTGGGCTGCACTCTTTCTCTGCGTCCCTTTATACCTTACAAACATTTCTCATTCATTAGTAGAAAATTACAAGTTTCATTTGCAGACCTATCAACAATCGAAATGTTTTGCGTTGATTATTGAATAAGAAATATTAGAATTTAGGAGTCTAAGTTTGAATCTCGTCTTGTGTTCTCACTCTCGTTCTACATATCTAAATTCATCAGAATACGTCAATTCCGAAAGTTTTGATTCGTTTTCCGGACCAACGAGTAACGTTCAATATTTTTAAATGGGTGAATTTGAATATAAAATAAAATGCGTACTTTTATTCAAATGAATTAATTTTTTGTTTCATTTCAGCATTCTTTGCTCCGTTTCTGGGTTGAATTTTTCATGTGCTAATTTTAGATGGAAAATTAGAGTGTTCTTATTTTTGAAATGGTCGTGTTATCATGAGTTTATATGATAACTCCATATTCAAATTAAATCCACTTTTACAGAGTGTTTAACCCGTAATTCGGGTTTAGCCCGGTCCAGGTTAAAATTCCCATAATGAAATTTTTCAGAAGTTTGAATGAAAATTTCGATTTTTAGCTGTCTCACTAGTCCAGATAAAATTACTAGATTGTTCCCTACGTTTGATAGCCTCAGAGATAGACAAGTGTTGTCAGAAAATTTATCCCGAAAAATGTCGAATTATGTCTATTTTGCATTACTTTGCCGCGATCAGAATCCTTCATATTCGAATCCCCCATATTTTTCTCGTTTTACAAAAACGATACAAGTAAGCGTAAACGCACCTTGCACTCGACTCCCTGCAGATAGGCTCCGATGTCGACCATCTCTTGGAGCTGTCGTTGCGCCTTCGCGATCGCATCTCCATGTATGTGCTCCTGCAGCTCGTCTGAGTCAATCTCCATTTGCTCGACGGGCTCGTTCTCCTTCCAAGTCAGCCAATTGACCGATTTCATTTCGGAACTCAATCTGAAATTTTTGGTGATGATTTTGACGGGATTTCAAATGATGGTTTTAGAAAGAGTAAGGTAGCGCGTTTGTTTAGAAGATGCAGAAATTTTTAATTTAATGGCTTTGAATTCATTCCAAGAAATCGACTTTTTTCATCTGATGAATTTTAATCTAATCAAAATTTTAGAGATGTGATTTTCTGGATTTAGATGGCTTTTGTCGATAATTAGAATTAGTACAAAGGCATTTTCATGTTCCTTGTTTCAAAGATCTGATTTTCACGAACGAATTATTCAAATGCTTGACAAAATCTACCTCGCGAATTCCTCTCCTCTGCCGATGCAGCTGGCATGTCTGTGGTGCCTATATCTGGGCAGGAATTTGTCCATGAATCGGCGCTGATTCTCCGCACTCCAGCCTCTGTAGATCGTCTTGAAGAAGTGCTCGATTTGGCCGCTCAGATTTGAAGAGCTGCAATTGTTATTATGCCTTTTTTTAGAAACATTAATCTTGGAAATAATTTTTTAGTTTTCAAATAATCAGGATATTCCTAATTTGAATTTCAAATTTTAGGAGAAAAGTCATTGTTTTCTGACAGAGAATTTGAGACAGGGAAATTATGGAATATGACAGTACGCAATTTCAATTTCGTTAGAAGATAATTTTGAAAATCAACTTGAAATTATGCTATCGAAAATTCATGCAATGATCGAAAGGTTTGAATTACAAATCAGTAACTTATCAGGTGGATCAATTTTCCCCTACCTCTTTATTTCGTTTTTTTCTAACTTTAAAATTTCCGAACTTACATGACATGTTTGACACTGTTGAGTTTGGCGTAGGCGAGGTAGAGCCACGATTTGAGATCGGCGTTCGAACCAGGAATGAAAGGTCGGGAATTGACTGCCGATATGAAGAAGGCAAGGAGAAAAGCAGCCACGAATATCTGCAATGAAAAATGCATTTTTGTTGGATTGAGTAAAATCATCATCCATTATATCCCGAATTCTCAAAACTCAACCCACAAAAAAGTGTCATATCGAGAAAGAAAAAGAGCATGACTTTTTTTATCTCTCTCGATAAGGCGCATTATTTTTCTGCGTGACAAGTTTTGAGAAGTCTGATTATATATAATTTTTAAAAAGGTAGAAATTACCTTCTTCTCATTCGCTTCAGATGAAATCCCGAACAATTCGTCCACATCGTTTAGTTTCTTCAGAAAATCAACGACAATGTCCATTCCATCGAATACAATTCGTTGATAGCGCTGCTTCTCACCGTCTGAAATTTGAATAGAAAAAAGTTATCTTCTGAAATGAGAATTTGAAATTTAAAAAGTAGAAAAAAAACTATTTCCTATATTCAGAATTCAAGAAAAGAGCATTTTCGTTTGCAATATTTATTATACTAGAATAGTGAAAATGCTTACAATTCATGGTCGAATATCGCCGTGCCAGATCCATCGCCGAGTCTGTCTTCTGTGGACTCTGGTTGATTCGTGACTTGATCCATTTCGTCAAGGTTGAAATCACGAAGCTGGAAAATAAATAATAAAACTTTAGGTAGCACAAAAAGGTTAGAAACGTCACTATTCTTGTAAACGAGCTTTTAGGAAGAAATTTTAAATTTAGGACAAAATTATCTTTTCCCCTCATCCGATTATGTGTTAGAGTTTTGATATGATTATCTCCTATTTGTCGCTCTAAAATTCCTACTTCTTCAAGTTCCCAGCTTCTTCTTCGGCTAAATGCAAAGTAGAAGAGTGGAATCTCGGGTCGAGTGGATGCTCGACTTTCCCAACGCAGCCGGCCAATTCAGACAGCATTTGTCTGTCGAGAATGTCCTCGATGAGCGCGTCTGGATCATCCAAATCGAACAAGGACATCAGCCAGCGAGCGTAGCTGAAACGTTGAGATTTTTCTTTGGTTTTTTTTTATTGAAACTGATAAAGAACTTGATTTTTGTTTAGAAATAGTGTTTTAAGAAAAAGATAATGTATTTTCTTCTTATTTAAAAAATTATCTTTTTATGAATTTTAAAATTTTAAAATCGCCATTCAAAAATTAAAAATTTTGGAATTGTTATTTTTCTAATGATTTTCCCTAATATTTTACATAAATTAGACTTTAGAGTTTCAGATTTTTCCCTTCAGAATTAAAAATATACCTTTCAGTTCCGAAATCCCTGATCGAAGGCGGACGCGGTTCAAGTATTTGCTGCTCGTTGAGGAGTCGAACGCTTTGCGCCAAAGAGATTTCGCCTCTGGCAGCAAGCATCTTCCCGATTGCATCAGCGGTTCCAAGGTCCTCTTTGAGCACGGTCAGTTGGATGACTTCTTCCTTCGAGAACGACGAGATTATTTCGACATTCTGCAAGTTTCAAAGTTCTCCTTTTTAGTCATTTTAATTGAAAATTTATGGGAATTGCTCATCAGACATCAGTTTTCTTAAATTTAGTAACGATTTAGATATACTTTTTAAACAACGCTGATTGCAGATAAAAACTTGTGGAAATCTGGAGTCCGAGTTTAAATAACTTTGCTTCAAAAAACAATAAATTTCCCTATCTCTCAACGAAAACACGAAAATTCGTGAAATTCGAATTTACAGAGCAAAGGTGCTTAAGAATGTGTTGAGAAATTCTTCATTCCAGCGTACTTTTCAAAGCTAAAAACTTGTCAAGATTTCTACGAGTTTCAAAAGAAAACTAACCGCTTCAGTAGCCTCGATTCCAGCGACGGCAAGCGCATCTTTGGATGAACTGTACCACCGTTCGCTCTCGTCCACGTACAATTCGACGCATCGATTTCGCATCGCCCGAGAGATTTCCCCATCTCGGTCATCCATGGTTAGGAAAATTCTGCAAGAGTGCGCTTTTTTAGTCAAGTGATTTGTTTCAAACCTAAAGTCAGGATGAGGTTTGATGGGCTGGAAAGAGGATTGTCGTTCGGAAATGACGAGAGAACCATCATCTTCCAAGCAGCAATTCAGTCGATCCAGCACAGCGGCACTGAAACTCCAAACTTTAAAATGAATTTTAATGGTCAGGTAAATATTTTTAGGTTTTTAAACAAGGATCGAACAAATTATTGGAAGAATTTTAAATGAGTTTGAGAAATTATGCAAAATACGAAAATCGACTCCATCATTTGAAGATTCCTGCATGAATGCTTTCATTTTTTACAAAGCTTACATAACATTACCAGCAAAGGAATTTACGAACAAAAAATCGCAAGGTTTAACTGGACAAGATAAAATTAGCTAGTGAATAATATTTCGATAATACGGATTTCCCCCTACTATCCTCACCCTATCCTTAACCTATTTATCCAAAAATTGCCAAACCTGCACAAATTGACGTCCTCGATGAGAATCCACTGGCCTTTGACGTAGGCCTCGACGAAGGGGCTGTCGATCCACTCGAATCGCATCGCGTTTTGCGCAGCCGTCTGCAGGATGCCGTGACACTCAGCGGTCAGTTCTTCATCGTTGATTTTTCGCAGAGCAGCCTGAAAAGTTGTAATATTTTTAATTTCAAAAAAATTTTTATGCGTGAATTTCTGTCTAAAATAGTAGCTTTTTTCGGAAAAAAATATATTTTTGCTATTTTCTACATTTCAGTCGAAATTTTCCTTACTTCAGTAGCCTTCTCCAAAGAATCGATCTCAGTCGCTTCCAAAATGCTTCGAAGTGCGTCCGTTTCCAAGTATTTGTAAAGGTGCTTCGCCAATTCTTCGCGAGCAGAGTGCAGATACTTTTCGTCGATTATCTGAAAATTCCTCATTTTTACGATGAAACCGGAAAAAATGGAAGCATTATATCTAATCAAATCATAAATGTTCTCATAAACTTTTCCAAAAGTAATTTTTTCAAAAAATTCAACCTGTTCATACGATCCGATGAGTTCCTGGGCGTCGGTGTCGGTATTCAGTCGCAACGTCTGCAGTTTCGTGCCGCAAATCGATGCCAGATTCTCGACGGTGCTTCGTTTTCCGCAATTCCTGAAAATTTTCATCAGGGTTTTAAAAAGTAAGCAATTTACAGAAAAGAAATCGCTCGGATTCAAATGAGCAGAATAACGGAAGATTGGAATCATTTCCTATTATAAAGCTGAATGATAAGAGTTTTTCCTCACAAATTTTGACTTTGATTATTACTATTTTTGAAAGAAAAAAGAACCTCGGTCCGACGATAAGAGCGACCCATTTCATTTTGCAGCAGACGGCCAATTCGTAGAGCAGACGCATCTGACAGGGCAAGAGGAGATGGGAATTCGAAGAATTTTGTTCGTCTGAAAAAACAACAATGATTTCTTCAGAAAACTCAAATTTGTCCTACTGTAAGGCAACTCGACAGCTCCGATCTTGATCGTTTTCTTGTCAGTCGTCAGCAGAATCGGAGGCCAAACGGGGTTGTGACCGAAACAATTGTCGACGACTTCGTGAGCCTAAAAGTAAAAAAAAACATATGAAGCGAGTCTCAGAAAAAGATTTTTACTCCCAAAAAATTACAATTCCTACACAAATATACCCCCAGTTTTAAGAAATCTAGAAGTTGTTTTTGAAAATGCAATTCATGAAGAAATTTGGGGTAAAATATCAGTTAAAAGTTGATTTGCGCAGAAAGCGTGATGAACAAAAAAAATCCCCCACCGCACTGCTCTTCGGGCGACACTGTGATTTCAATCAATCCTATGATTTTGCAAAAAAAATCATACCCATTTCTGTTCGCCCCTCAGTCTGCCGAAGAAGATAATCTGCATGGCGAGATCGATGCAGTGGAATTGCTCGTAGGCGTCTAACCATCTGCAAAAAAATCTTTTTTTTTCTCAAAAATCAATTTCCCAACCTCAAAAGGTCCCTGGCGTTGAACGCGAATTGCCATCGCGTATTCTCTCGATGATTCGACAACTCATCTGCCAATTTCACCAGTTTCTGTCTCCAGTCTTCCGACATCTCTGAAAACTTTCGAATTATTATCTAAAATCTTTTGAAATAAAGTGGTCGCTATTTATCTTTTTTAAATTTATATGCGAAATCACTGCTTTTCGATGATACAATTTTAAAATGAAACATCAAAAGTTTCCATTCCAAAATGATGAAACTTTTCCAACCCACCCCTTCCGAATCCTGCCAATTGCCTGGTGATGATCATCTGCATGTCGTGCGCGGTGTAGTTGTCGACGTGAATGTTGACGAATCGATTGATGAACGACTTCGGCAGGGCTCGTCTGTTGCCGCCTTGCGCACGGGGATTCTGGCACGCGAAGAATCGACACTCGCTGTCTTCGGGGATTTCGAACGATCTGGAAATTTGTATTTTAAAGGGTTGGTAAAAAAAAGATGAATGTTTCCTCTACCCAATCCTAAAATCACTAAGATTCTTCTGTGAAAAGTTGCAAATTAAAAAAAAAATCTAACCTATTCAATTCAGCGATGTAGAGAAGACGTCTGTGATCGAAGCAGGCATTGAGTCCTTCGAGGATTGACTGACTCGCCAGATTCATCTCGTCCAACAGCACCCACTCGCCTGCCTTGATCGCTCTCAGCACAGGGCCGTCCATCCAACGGAACGAAATTGACCCGTCCTCAAGCATGACGGGAACGTCACTGCCGAACAGATCGCACAGATCCTCAAAATGTAAGTGATTGAAAAGTGAAATTCTAGGAATTGAAAAATAAACATGAGAATGTGAATTCCGACATAGAACTTTAATTTTTAAATTTTTTATCTTAGGATTTTTCAAATTAAAATGCTGATTTAAAATATTCGCAATTTCAATTTTATTATAAAAGAATCGAAACTTGTGAAGGGAGTTCTCAACTCAGGGATTTTATAAATAATAGGGAATTTGAACTTAAAAAATTCATTTCTTGTTTCAGGAAGTTCAATTTCAAACATTCGAAATTTCATAATTATCGATTAAAAATTTTGCAAATCATGAATATCAAAACTCAGAAAAGCGTCAAATTTCAAGTCCAAAATATTCATCTTTTCTTGTTGAAATTCAAAAAACTCACCGTTTGCTCTGAAAGATTGAGTCTAGTGATGGGATGTCCGGTGAGTGCAGCGAGGGCCATGACGCTGGACGACTTGCCGCAGCCGGGCGGGCCCTCGACCAGAATCGGTTTCTTGATCTGCATGCCTCTGATGACGCGGTACAGGTTCTTCAGGCAGGTCGGCGCTTTGAACGAAAATCCCTGTGGCAGGTGCAACTTCAGCGGACCGTTTCTGAGAACGTTTGGGTAAATTTGAATTCTCATCGACAAGTTTCATCAAACTGCAGAAAACGAGTGAAGAAGAGAATTCTTCAATGTATGGCTGTGCATAATGACACCTTTGAGGTTTTGCAATTTGCAATGCAGAACAGAATATCACCCCCAAAATTTCGGTATGCGGAACAAAACCGAATTTCCGGAATAGAACATTCCGTACAGCTTTGCTTAAGATTTTTCCTACTTTTCGTGTCGAAGAAAAAATCGAAAATTATTCAAAAAATTCTACCTGATGCGCAAATTTCCAAATCCCGTGTCGTTCGAGCCGGAGGACAACTGCAATTCGGAATCGACGTCTTCCCAATTCACTTCATTGGCTCTGGCGATTTCGAAGAGCTGAAAATATTGATTTTAAAGCGAAAAAAATTGATAATCAGGTATGAGAAATGTACTTCCAAATTTTGGGAACAAGAAATAGACAGAAACGCCCAGGTACAGAAAAAAATGGCATTTTCTTGAATTTTAGGTTTTTAATTTATAAAACTCACAATTCGCTTTGCTTCTCCTGTGACATTTTCTGATTCGATGAGTGCGAGTATCGATGCGTCCAGACTCGAAATCGCATCGAGAAACACGGCGGAAATCGTCTCGAACAGGGCTCGAAGTCGGTCGAATTTGGCTGTTTCGATGAGGGCCGTGTAGAGTTGCGCACAGGCCACCACGTCACGGACAGAAGGGGAGGTTCTGAATTTTTATTTCTAGAAATTAGGGATAGTTTATAAGATAAAATTGACTCTACTTGTATGTAATGTTCACCCCGTCAAATTTCAGAAACAACGAAAAGATTAGGGATAGATAATGGTAAAACTTTCATTTTTTCAAAGATGTTTTTCTTCCAATAAAGTTTCCCCAAATTGCCAGTCATTTCGCGATCTCTAATATATCAAAGATCTCTAAACATTCCAAAATTCCAACCTCAAAATATGCGCATATTTGCTGTAGAACTGTGCAATCCACTGAACGAGGCATTCAGCGACAGTCAGTTTGCCCGCATCCTTGTCGACTTCCAGACTGCCGAATTTGGATCGTTGGTTGAAGATCTCGACGAGTTCCTGTGGCAGATACTCGCACGCCGTCCAGATTTCTGTGAACCGATTGCGCAACGCTTTCGAGAGCTGCAAATTATAGATTTTTAAAAATAAATTGTGGATTGTAAGGTGAAATTTTAAGCTCAAAAACGAAAAAGCCATCAGGAAGATAGTCTTCTCAGATGAACTAGGGATCTTCCATTCTTATTTCAGACGTGAAAATGACTCACATTGAGGTCTTCAAAGCATAGAAAAGTAAGAATTTTCACGCGTCCATCTTTCAATCTTTTCGACTATTTTCAGTTTAAACAAAATTTTAAAAGAACAACCCTTTCAGCCATAACAATAAAATCTTTTTTTCCAATAATATACTGACCTCCTTCTTGCCATAGTCGCCCCCAGGATTCATGGTAGCGACGATCTGGAATCCCTGCTGTGCATCGACTTTGTGCGCCTCGACTCCAGCGTCTGTGAGCAGCAGCGTTCTGTCCTCCTCGAACAGGGGGTTCAGTCGTTCGAGCACAGAATCCTCGGCAAGCGAAATCTCGTCGATCAACAAAGGAACGCCTGACTTCATCGCAGCAATCACTATGCCATCCGACCAGATGAAACTGGAAAACAAGTGTGAATGAGTTTTGAATAGAATACTTGAATTTTTATATATTTTTTTTTCGGAGTTTCACAAAAGTAGAATACTATCAAAATTCAGCTTCTTTTTCATTCACTTATACAATTAATTTCTTTTCATCTCTAATAATCAAAAATGGACTATGAAATTCGAGTTTCCAAAATCATTCTTCGCTTTTTCGAAGCTCTTCTCTTTGAATCTTTCCCTTCAAATTTTCAAATTCAATATCGTTTTTTTTCATTTTTCAATTTCAAAATGCTAAAAGTCGAACCCTCCATCCGCCCTAGGTCTAAGCCGTCCGAGCAGATCAGCAGTCTCGGTTCGCTCGTGGCAATTGATCGTCAGCAGCCGACCTTCGCCCATCGCCTCGGCCATCGACGTCTTGCCTCCGCCCGTCTCGCCCACGATCAACACCGCTTCGTTGCGCAGCCAGGCCTGCAAAATATCAGACATTGCTACGTTTTCGAACCGCGCGGCTAATCGCATAAAACGAAATAGTGCATATTTTAGAGACGAAAAGAAGGCATGCCTCTTTTCTCTCTCTCGATAAAGCACACTTTTTCGTTTCATGCGGTTCGAAACGTCTGGAAAATATTGAATAATTGTTTTTTTTTCAAAAATTAAAAGATTTTTGATAACTGAAACGATTTCTTTGATAAATCTACAATTAATTGTGAAGAATTAGATAAAAAATGATAATTTACCGATATAAAATCAAGATATTTAAAAAAAATCTTCTTAGAAAAGTCAAATATTAAACAAAAAAAACCAACCTGATAAGTCAAGACTAGCATCTTTCTCATTCCGAACGTCAGCACGAGATTTGACACATCGACGTGTTTCGGCATGTACGGGGAGTCGAGAGCGAACAGGTCTTCGATCTGGAAATTCACTTTGGACTATTTTATTAGAAGAGAAATTCTTGAAATTTTGAAGACAACAACTTTCAGTAAAAATGTCCGAAACAGGAGAGCTCGAAAGCGAATGTGAGATTTAAAACACGTTATGATTCTTAACTAGCTTATCCTATGTCTACCACCCCGTATCGTCACCCTATCCTATATCTATATCTAGCATAATACTTCTTCTCCACTAGTGCAAGAATTTACCAGAAAAAAAAGCTAGTTTGTTGTCAATATTTTGAATAAGAAAAAGTTTAATTTCACGATACTTGCCGAATTCGTGTTCTACCCTAACCTATCCTCACCCTACCAATCCCTATTCCCAACCCCATACATTCTCATTCCTAATCTCAATTTCCTAATTTCCCTACACTTTCGAAACGTGCAAAAATGAATCTTCTAACCTTGATTTTGGTCTTGAGAACAGTTTCGAGCGTGCTGATGACAGTCAGTTCATCCTCCCTGTTCCTGCACCTGCCAGCCAGGAGCATGTATCCGTGATTGGCAAGCACTTGGCAGTAGTCGTCACAGGTCTCGTCCGTCGAAAGACGCTTCGCCCAACGGAACACATCTCGAAGAGTCATCAGGCCTGGAAGTCAAGTTTAGGAAGAAAAACGAAATTGCGACTCAAATCAATTTTATAGCGCTCAATCCTATAGGATGTCTTCAGCACAAACATTTTTAAATTGACTACCATCTCTGGCCGAGAAGAGTCCACTGAGGGATCGCTTCATGCGCAGATTCGTCAGCACTTGGATCATCTTCTTCGAGGCCGACTCGGGGACGCGACATCGCGTGCAGACCTGGAAAAAATCAAATTATTTTTTTCTATTTTTTTTAGTTTTAATACATTAATCTGTTTTCCATTCTATTTTCCTTTAAATTTACATAAATAATCCTTAAAAATAAAATTATTTTGTTTATCTCTAAATTCTTTTTGATAAAGTTTTGCTCATTCTGTGAAACGTTCTTTTTCTTCGAAAAATGCAATGATATACTCTCGCTGTCTGGACTCGAGTTTTTTTTTCCTAAACATAAAACAGCCCGTTCATATCAGCCATTTTTCACGATTCTAATCGATTTCTTTTCCCAAATTTCAATTTTACGATTTTCGATTTAAATCTCAACTAAAAAATGTTTGCCTAACTCGATTAATATCGGACGCCTAGTTTTTTTTAGATTTTATTCGTTAATTTCGCACACTATTTTGTTCTATATCTATTTTGCATTGGTGTATTTCTTATCTTGTCTTTTTCTTTTTTAGTTTTTGTATTATTGCTTATTTTTAAAAATTGATTATTCTGAATTTATATATTGTTTGCACTATCTTCTATATTCTCTTTTGATATCTATTTAACGCTAAATATAGCTAATGTTCCATTATAGCCCCATTATAAGATTTCGGCAAAACGGACCTATACATGGTATGTTTTGAAGATTCGAATGCCGGTATTTCCAGAAAGGGAAGGAAATTCTTCACGAAGAGTAATAATAAAATATTCTTATTACATTGGCAGACAGCTACGCCTCTTTACGAGTCTTTTGGAAGGGGGAAAATCAGAAAAATGTCCAAGTCGAAAACATCGATATAGGGACCCCAAATAACGCTAATAAAGTGGACTTTTGGCAAAAACATATTCCGAATTATTGCAAAAAATCACCACCTCCGTCAAGACTCGAACTTGAAATCTTCTGATTACCGCAGGCACTCAGCCGCTAGGAGTCAGACGCCTTACCATTAGGCCACGGAAGTTATTCAGGGAGTCGCCCTTTCGCCCATGTAACCCTGGCTCTCCTCTGTGTCTCTGTGCTATTGGGAAGTACTCCCCTCTGTTTTTCACTCGTTACCGCGCCAAAAACGGTTCAGTAGTGGCCCAAAAACCGTCTACAGTACACCCAATATAGGTGTCAAGAATCGCCTTTTGAAAATTAGCATATTAGCGTGTTTTAGCCCTGTAAAGTAGTTGAAAATTCTCTAAAACTTTCGCATTTTCGTTCTTTTCGTTCTTTTCGCTCTGAGCGATGAGAGAAATAGCAGGCGTGCCGGAGAGGGCGCAGAGAAAAACGCGCAAATTGACCGGGTGAGAGACGCGGGAAAAGAGCCTGGTCAAAGGAACCACTCAATAGAACGTGAAAATATAAGATTTCCATGAGATATTCTTTCAAAAAATAACTGATTTTTCAAACAAACTTTTGACTTTCCTGAAAATGTACGTTTTCCGGGTTTTCACATTTTCGCAAGACTAGCATACACGTTTATTAAGTGAAAATACGGTCTCTTTCGACGATGATAGCTAATAAATTGAAATGAATTGAAGACTTCAGATATTAGTAAAAAGTAACATTTTTATCCGATTTTCCAAATCCAGAATTTTGTTTTTTCTCGCTTTTTTCCAACTCCTATGAGAATAGGGGGTGTTGGCAGTGTGGTGTGCTATTTTACTGCACCGCCAACACCCTGATGAGAAAGATTATGTATAGTCATTCCAATTTCGTCAATAACAAGAAGAGAAACGTCGTGTTTTTTTCTCGAAATTCTTTTTTTTCTGAATTTTCCGGTTTAGGCTTTCAAAAGAAAAAAAATCCATTTTTCCGTTTTCCCAAATATTGGAATATGCTTGTTAAAATCCAAGGATGTGTAGAGACTAATAGAATAAAGAATCAGCATAATATCTCAGTACAGCAAAGTTTCTACAATGGAATTCCGATACCGGTTCAAAAATCCGGATTCCGGATTTTTTAACGCTTTTTTCAACAAAAAATGTTGTGAAAAGTGCAAGATAAGTGTTGAAATTAGCAGACATGAATGAAATTTAAAAGAAAACGCCCTTTGCCAAGAATGCGTTGAATTTAGGCATCGTCGCATCTTACCAACATTTGTCTTTCAGGAAAATAAATAGACTAACCATTTGGCTGAGTTCCTCCATGGGCAGGTGGTTGAATTTGAGGACGATGAATCGCGAGAGGAGTGCCCGAGACAGACGTTTTCTGAACAGTTTTTGATAGAAATGATGCATTTTAAAGGGTTTTTCAGGGATATTTTGATGAAATTGCGAATTTGGCCCGACCTTCCCGCATAGGTGCCGGCGGGGTTCTGCGTGGCGAAGAGGCGGAATCGTCGATGTGCTTTGTGAACCTGATTCGTCTCCGCTACGAACAGCTCGCGGTTGTCGTCCAGGAGCTGCAAATTTTGTGTTATTTTTGATGAAAAGATAAGCAAATTTGATAATGAAGTGTCAAGGAAAGTGTTGGAATTGGAGAAAAAGCACGATTTTTTCCGATTCTTCTAATTGCTTACCCTATTCAAAGCCTCGATGACGTCAGTGGGCGCGAGATTGAGTTCGTCGAGAATCACCCAACTGCCTTCTTTGACAGCGCGGACGAGAGGACCCTCGCGGAACACGAGTCGGCCTTCCGAGTCCGCAACGTATGAGCCCATGTACCTGGAAATTTGGTGTCTTATATCTTTATTGTTTGAATCTGAACGAGTAAAATTTAAAACTTGAACAATCTTAGGCTGAAATGAAATTTTCGATAAAATTGAATTGGAATTTGGAGTTCGAATTCGATAAATTCAAAGTTTTATAAATTAGAATTTCGATTAGCCTCATTCAAGATTTAGCCAATTTTTGCATGATAATATGGATTTTTTTTTCGAAAATCTGCATTTTAACTCACTCCTGCACGTCGGTGTGTTCGTGGTTGTTGATTCTGACAATTGTGTTGCCGGTGATTTTCGCGAGATGGCATACGATCGACGTTTTTCCGGCTGAGGTTTCTCCCTCGAGCAGAATCGGGAATCTGAAATTTTTCTTTAGATTTAAAACAAAATCATTTTTAGAACAAGTATTTTTAGTAGTTATCCGCCGAATTTTCGACAGAAATTTTGTCGTCAATTCTCAAAAATGAACTCTTTTTACCTTCCACTGCCAGTGATTCTCGCGATCTCAGCCATGTTCTCCTTGACGGTTTTTGTCATCACGTAATTCTCGTCTTCCGCAGGCAATTCGCAGCCCTTCTCGATCCAGTAGCCTTCGATCTGGAAATTTTTGGATTCTTTTTAAAATATTTTTATCAGGTTCTGTATTTAGGGCTAGGAGAGAGTAGGATAGAGACTAGGGGGTAGGATAGTTTAGAGTTTTGGCAAGTTAGGCTCGAATTTGTGAAATCGAAATTATAAGTCTGAATAAATACTATAGATTTTTACTTGAAAAATGATTCAACCCACCTGAATGTACTCGATCTGACCCTCCTTGAAGTCGATCGGTTTTGGCTGTGGTATCGAAGTCTGTGCGCGGAATTTATCGAAGATCTTCTTTTTCATCTCGGCCTTTTGCTCTGTGCTCATGTTCGTCAGAAACGCCATGCAGAGCTGAAAATTTTATTTTTTCAAATCTTCACTTTTTTTCAAATTACCGCCTCCTTGAGCGATCGGTCCTCGTTAAGAAACAGATTGTCGGCCGTGTAGAGAAGTGCGCGACACAGGGTGCGGAGGCTGGAAATGTTTGAAATAGATGTGGAGAATTTTAAAGAATTTCTTGAAAAAGAGTTTATCAACAAATATTCTTATCCAATCCATGTCCGTATATAAAATTTTAGACCAAGTTTTCAAGATTATTTATCCAAAGGCTATTCTCCTCAGCCTTACCCTAACCTGGCCTCATTCAAATACCATCAAATTTGCCTCTTTCAAAAATTCTATAATTAAAAAAGCGTTCACCATTTTTTTCAAAATTTTACCTGAAATGTCCTGGATATTCCTTCTTGGCCTGGAGATAGAAGTCGACGAGTCGCTCGACGAACTGGCTCTTGGCCGAGGGCAGATACGCGTTGACGATCGTCATCAAGGACTGGCGGTTCGAGACGTCGTTCACGAAGAACTCAGTAAATCTGTAAATAAATTTTATTTTAGAATATTTTTCTATTCCCATTCCGCCATTTTTTGTTCTGATTTTACAGTATCATGTCCTTTTTCTCTTTCTAAGATCTAAATTTTCTAGATATCGCACGTGCAATTTAAGAAATCCATATCTCTAACTGTCTGTTGAGAGGGATCATTCTCACATCCTCTCTTCTATATCTCTTTTCCTCTCAACTTTGTCTTCTCTGTACGGCCAAGCAAAGCACATCTGTTTGGTACTTTCTGTTCAAATCTGAATAACTTTCTAGATCGATTTTACTACAATCATAAATGTGAAGACAACTTTAATCCAAAGGCTTTTTGAAAGTGATCACGAATACTTGCATAATCAATGAAGAGAAAATAGTACATGAAAAGATACATAAAATAGCTAGCAAGTGACCTAAAGACCCATTTGCCAAATTCTATGGTCATTTTTCTTCTTCCTCGCTTATTTTTAGTTTCAATTTGTATATTTCTGATACGGAATCATATAATTTAAAAATAGGATTACATTCACTTCTAAATCATTATTTTAAGAAGGAAAATTCTGTTTACTTTTTAAATAGTCATTTCTCTTTAAATTTTCATATTCATCAGATTCTCGAGAACATTGATGATTCATTGCTCTATTTCAAATCTTGTCTTTTCAAACATTGTCTAGCTGCGTTACTTTGTTTTTTGAATGTTTTCGTTTTTCTCGATCTTGTGAAGGCCATTCTTTCTGACTTTTCCATATTACAACCATTCCATCTAAAACAAATTTCTCAGAGCAAGATCATTCCATCTTTTTTATTCTCAAATCGATTTTTCAGCTTAAAATTTGAATTTCAGATATCGTATCTCAAATAATGTCCGCCTAAATTGGACAAATCCCGACGTCTAAATCGTCATATTCGAACTGAAACGACATATTTTGACTAGAAATTTATCCTATCTAGCGACTAAACTTGATAAGTGAATGTAAACATCTGCGCCTATTGAAGCTATCGGATAATCGATCCAATGTGCTAAAAATCGACGTGAATGCTGAAGTGAAGACGGATGGACTGGCTATCCAACTGAACGAAGACCGATGCAAATGAGTTGTGGCACCGAAACCTCTTCCTTGTTGATCACAGGACTTCTACGCTATGACTATAAGCACGCCTTTGTCGCTCATGAAGACATCAATGGCACACTGATTCAGCACGGCTCCGACATCATATGGCCTAACATGGGCGGAATTCTGACTTCTCTTCTGAATCACCCACTGATTTTAGTGATCCTAATGCCTACTACATTGACCACATCAAAGTAAGTATAGCTGGTTTTTAAGATATCTATATCATTATGATTAGGAATTTTCCCTGGACTACGTCTCTTCCCTCTCACGATATTGTTTCAACTATCCTGAATTTATCATGCCGTATCTCTCTAAAGCATGGTTCGAAGCAAGACATGTAAGACAGATTAGTTATTATTTAAACAATGTTGTCATTTTTAGCCTGCATTCAGAAGTACTTTGAAAACGTCTCTGCAGAAATCATTGCAAAACTCGAAAGTGTACACGAAACAGTCCAGAAGAATTGGTTCAACTGGAACTTTCAATATCAAAAATTCGGATGATATCATTGTATTTTATAATCAATAAACCCTTTTCTCTTCTTAACTGTCTTTTGGTTTTTGTTTTATGCTCAATAATGAATGAGTGAAAGATGATGATTTTATAATAAATACAAGGGGAATTGATGGTTTTAGCTTATTTTTACGATAAATATTTTCACAAAGCCCCAAAAGAATTTTGTCAGTTTTCAAATTTAAACGCACCTGGCTCTCACACTTGCCGGCAACGTTCTCTTCCCAGAATCAGTAGCGGGGTTCATGCAGGCGAAGAGGCGGAATTTCCTGTGCGTGGTCGGCGAGGCGATGGCGTGCACGATCGCGTCGAGACATTCGGGAGGAGCCAGGTTGATCTGAAGTTATTTCGTATTTTTATGAGAAAAACATTTTTATCGAAGATTTTTGAAGTTAAACATTGTTCTGGGCAGTGTTGTCTATTATTTAACGGCAGAAAATCTTCCCCAATCCATTTCATTCATGCTATTTCTTCGTTTTAGTTACGAATAGTAAGAAGAAAATGAAAACGGAAAGATTCTCCTGCCGCTAAAGGAGAGGACAATGTTTTGGTGAAATTTTTTGAATGAAATACAATTTTTAGAAATTGAATTTTAACCTCATCAACAAGAAGCCAGTGTCCCTGCTCTGCCGCTTCGAGAACGGCGCCTTTCGTGAGCGCGAACGGAACAGCTCCCTTCTAAAATTTATTCTAATCTTGATTTTAGCGACAGTTTTGCAAATGAAGATCTTAAAATTAGTGAAAGTCGTTTTAGAATTTTTGTAAAGTGATGATATTTAGATATATCGGATTTCTTTCTAGAATTTACCTGTAACCCCCTCCTGATTCTCCTAGTCCTAACGACGATTTCTGGCCATTTCCCGAGGTTTTCGGGATTTCGCGCGAGGATTTTCTCGGCGGTTTTTTCAACGACATCGAGAAAGTCCGTGAATCGGCCTTGGATCAGACACTTCTGAAATTGTTTTATTGTCTTTTCTGAAAACAGATTAAAATTTTAGTAAATTGAAGAAACAGCGAGATTTTATCTGGTGTGATTATTTCTAGTTCTAACAAGATTTCTCTTAAACCGAACCTGAATATTCTCGAAAAAGTTTGCGTTCTTCTGAGGATCGATGGCCTGTCTGAGCGTGTCGTGGAAAAGCTCGTTGAAAGGACCGATCAGTTTGGCGATCGTTGTGGGCTTATAGCTGAACATTTTTTCTTTCATTTTTGGTGGCATTTTTATTTTCTTTATTAAAATGTTTTTTCTTAGAAAGTTCCTTCAAGATAATTATTGTGGTGAGAACTAGAGACCTTTTAGTTGAAATTTTTAGATTTCTAAGAATTTGAATTTAAAGTTTCCGAGGATTTTTTTTAAAAGTATATGTATATTTTTAGGTAAGATTTTTATTTTTGTGACTTTGATTTCGAATCTCTTATTTTTTAAAGATATTATTACCCCTGAATGAGTTCGTCCGAGTCGGAAGTGGCGGAGAGATTGACGACTCTGAGTTCCTGTCCGAGCAGATCAGCCAGTGCCTGGACGACGGACGTCTTGCCCACTCCGGTCTCTCCCACGAGGAGAACTGGCTCGTTGCTGGACACACAGACCGCGATTCGTTCCATCAGGACTAGGACTTCTCTAGAAAAAAAAATTTATATTTGAATTTTTGAGTGGATGAGATTGATTATCTTCAATTCTCCAAAAAAAAATGTAAATGTTACTTTTGAAGGTTTTTTGAAAATTAAAATTTTGACCTAGTTTGTCCAAGCTTGTGTCTCTGCCTGCATTCGATGGTCAAATTCCTTTCGAGATTGACCCTGCCAATCGCGAGCTGCTTGCCGTCCTGTCGAATCAGTGGAGCGTGGAAATCGAGCAGGGAAGACAGCATATCCTCGTTGATTTGTAGCATATCAGCTACCTGGAATAGATATTTTAGCTTTCAAAGTTTGGGAAATTAGTTATTTTTAAAAAGAGAATTTTAAAGTTCTGGTAGACTTACAATTTTGCAGAGCTCCAGTGACTTGTGCTGTGATTCGAAGAGACACCAGACATCGACCAATTCGGTGAGGACTTTCTCCTGCTGCAGATTCTGGGCGAATGAAAGAATTCTGGAGCAGCCGCGAAGCAGGTCACTAGAATTATTTGAATTCTTCGATTGTTTATTTTTTCAGTGAGATTTTTGATGATAATTGACAAAATAGAGTTGAATTGAATAAAGTGGTACTTTTCTTATGAAAATTCTAGCATTTTTTCAAAAAGAACTGTATATATCTCTTCAACGAATCAAACTTCTTACGTGGAAGTGAGTTTCCTGGAAAGCCCCTTCCTCTCGAGCAGTCTGAAGATGAAGACGAGTTTCTTGGCGAAATCGTCGAGCGGAGGGAAGAGTCGCGAGACGAGTTGTTGCAGATGCTCGTCCTCGAGAGCGGGCAGAGCAATACGCATTTTCACGCCTTCCAGAACTGGATTCCGTTTACCAAAGCCGCTGAAAATTTGGCATTTTTTAAAAGAAATATTTTGGAGATTGAAATGTAGAGAAAAATAAAGCTGCAAATTTAACGATTCTGAGAATTTTTAGATGGAAAAATGGGTTCGACAAAAATATAGAAGAATATAAAAATTGATAACTTTTAAGAATTAAAAAATTTGTACCAAATAGTCGCCACGATTCGGACGTCTTCGTGGAGTTGAACGACTTTTCCCGAAGGTAGACTTGCGCTTCTTTCTTCGGCGAGTTTCATGATCAGACTGAAAAACCATGAATTTTTAAAAAAATATATTTTTTTTTATTTTCAACCTGATGACATCTGCATTCGCCATGTCGAGATCCTCGAGCAGGATGAGACCTGGCTCGGTCAGCCACTAAACATAATTTATTTCATTTTTCAAGTTTCAAAAATCCGAATTCTATTAAAAATTCTATAACTTTAGAGTTAATCAATTTTGAAAAATCAGCCCACCTCTATTCTCTTTCTAATTTAACAATCTGTCATTTTTTCAACAATTTTCTAACCTCCGAAAACTTGGACATTTGCCAGCGGAATTCTCCGGCCACTTCAGTGCATTGGTACGTACCGAACAGACTCTGAAAATTCGCAAATTATTTTTTTCCATAAAAAAACCCTACTTTTGAATCAATCTGATCCCCCATTTGCAGAGTGCGGAGTGGGAGATTCGATTTCTGAGCGGCGATTTTCACGAGGAACGTCTTTCCGCAGCCGAGCGGACCCTGCAAATTGCAATATTTTTTATTCTTGAAAGTTAGAAATAACCAAATTTTTAATACAAGTTTTTCTTACCTCAACAGTAGCGAAACATTTCGAACGAATGGCGATCGACAGGTCGAGAGCGAGCATTTTTCGGGATTTGACGGGTTTTTCGTCTGAATCTTTATTTTGAGAAGATTTTTTTTTCAAGATTTATCCACTATTCAAAGTATGACTGTTAGAAATCTTAGTATTTGACAAACTTCATTCAGAAATTCGAAAAAATCTTGGATCAAAATAGTTTTTTTCAAACAAATATTTATTTCCGAAATTTACCTGTCTCCTCGAATTCTGGATCGATGACCTCGTCGAAAGGGTCCGTTTCCTGCTTCTTTTCCACGTCCTGGGTTCCAACCTCCATTTCCATCTGCTGCATATCCCCTTCGACCTGTCTCTTGCGCTTTTCGCCCCGTTCCTCCTCAGTTTTTCTTTTTCTTTTCATTCGGCTCATTTCTGAAATTTTTTATCAGTTTGGGTTTTAATTTTTCGATAAAGAAAATTTCGAGCAAAAATTTAGGATTTCAGAGAAATAAAAAAATCAAATTAATTTTAATTTTGAATTGAAACTTGAAGTAAAGAAAATATTAAAAATTATAATTTAAAAACCCAAAATAATTTCAAAAGTTTGAAAAACTCGAGAAATATTCAATCGTTTTCGCTGCCTGCGAATTGCAGTTTTCCGTGCCAAAATTCCGCCCCGCCCTCCGAAAATACAAATGCTCAAGCCACCTTCGCATTTTTGTCGATTATTTTTGCTATTTCTTTTTCCAAAAATTATTTCCTATTGTTCCATGCCTCTATAGGAAGCTTGTTTTACACGGACTACGTCTTAAATGATAAATCATGTTTAGGAATCGATTTTTAGTTTAGTAAAAAATTGGAAGCATCAATTTAATAGTTCCATTTTCCTTTCTTCAATGACCAATTTCAAACTCATTGATTGCAGACTTTCTCATTCAATCGACTCTTTACTGTTTCCATTTTGAAATAATACTCGCTGATTGTTTAGGTCTCTTAACAAAGATGTTAGCCAATTTACCGGTCGAAATGATATTGTTGATCTGCCAATATCCCGAATTCAAAGATCTGGAACAATTGGCCTGGACTAACAATCGGATGATGAAAATAATCAAGAAATATCTGCCGATAGCGCTCGAGAGGAGAATTTTATTCTATCGTAGGAAACATTTCTTGTAGACCGAAAACCAACTTTAGTATTTAGTGCCTTATAGAAACGGCAAAACTTGGGAAGGAAGGATTTGTCTATTTGATTCGCGTAATTATTCTGTTGAGCAGATTGCAAAATTTACTAATCATTTAGAATTACATGAAGTAGCAGCTACAAAAGATAAGGTAGATTATTTTAATTTGGCATTGCCAATTTTGTAAATTTTAGATTTTTGCATTAGGATCTGAAAAATGGCTTGAAATTTTTAACTTTAATACTCGAAAAATCACTAGAGGTAACATTACAAAAGCCAATAGATGGGTTTAATTTTATTATATTCTTTCCAGGACTAGATTATCCTGAATGGCGTGACATTGGGTCTGTGGCTTATTTCAAAGGAAACTTTTATTATTTGAGTGGATACAATACTTTTGAGGACGACTGGACTAATCAAGTTGATGTAAGAAGATCGAATGAAAGTCCATGCAATAATTAATCCAGGTTTTAATAAATGGAAGATGGCAAACAGGACCTGCTTTTCCTCTTGAAATTAATCGTGCTCAAACAATAATATGCGATGAAACTTTATACGGTCACATTATAGCATATTCATTATTGTAATTGTGGATATTCAGTGCTTGGTGGATATGAAGGTAGACTGATATATCGATTATCAGACGATGAACGGGAATGGATTGAATTTGGAGAGATTCCAGAAGAACGAGTTGATTTCGGCGTTGCATCGCTAAATGGAAAAATTTATATAACTTTATGAAAATATTCTTTAATTTTTTATTATAAATAATGTATCATTATATATTTAGTTATTGAGATCATATATTCAAATCCTGTCTGTGTTTCGACCCCTTAGCTCCAGTTGACAGTCAAATTTCTAAAATCGCTGATATGAATTATGCAAGACACGATCATTCGCTTGTTGTCGCTAACGGGAAATTGTATGCAATCGGAGGGTGAGCTGAGATTTTGCATATCTTTATACGAAATATTTGTTAACCTAGATACCAAAATATTGAGAAACGAAGTAATAGTATTTGCTGTCCGATAAACTTCTGTGACGCTATTGAAGAATACGATCCACAAACGAATAAATGGCGAGAAGTTGGAGAAATTAACATAACATAAAGCTTGATTAGAGTAATCTCAGATTTCATATAGAAATTTAATCCAATAAAATGTGAAATAATAATTTAATTTCGATGCACATGATACAGACAATTCTCGAAGACATCCAAAAGTAACGAAGAAAAATGAAATAGCATAAAACTAAAAATTCTGCATGTAATTATGTCCTAATTATCTGCTAAATTATCGACAATTACCACAATTTGCAGAAGAAAATCGTAAATCTATTCAAACGGGATCATTTTCACAAAATTACATCAAGCTGTGTAAAAAATAAGGGAAAGAGATTGTTCAATAAATAACTTGCTCGCAATTATTACTAATTACTTTGAAAATTTTGCGTCACTTTTACGGCGCTTTTAAAACGCTCCCACACTATCACAAAAGCGCCATAGAAGTGATGCAAAATTTTTCACAGTACCGAGTAAATGACCCAAAGACCCATTTGCCAAACTAGTCATTTTCTTTCTTCCTCACTTAATTTTTAGCTTCAAGCCGTATATTTCCGACACTGAGTCATATCATTTAAAAATAGGATTAATTCCACTTTCTAAATCATTATTTTAACGAAAATTCCGTTTACTTTTTCAATATTAATTTCTCCTCAAATTGTCATATTTATCAAATTTGAGAAAAAATGATGACTCATTGCTCTATTTCAAATCTCGTCTTTTTAGATATCGTCCAATTGCGTTACTTTCTGCCATTTGAATGTTTTCGTTTTTCTCGATCTTGTGAAGGCCATTCTTTCTCTGACTTTTCCATCTTACAACCATTTCATCTAAAACAAATCTCTCAGAGCAAAACCATTCCATCTTTTTTATCCTCAAATCGATTTTTCAGCTTAAAATTTGAATTTCAGATATTGTATCACAAATAATGTCCGTCTATATTGGACAAACTTTGACGTCTAAATCGTCATATATTCGAGCTGAATTAACATATTTTGTTGACTAGAAATTTTTTAAATTTATTAGTAAGAAGACGACAAAAAATCGGTAAGTATTTCAAATAAGAAATTCACTTAAATTAATTCGAAATGTTTAATATTTGATTTGCATACAATTTGTGAACCAATTCTAACGAAACCTAACGCATTTATGCAGAACACCAAATTATGAAATGCTAAATATCATCTAAATTGGTTGGCAAAAAAGTCATCAAGTTGAACATTCTAAGTTTTCAACTTCCAAACTTTCGACTGCTATTGTATAAAGGTCGACTTTCCTACGATCAATTCCTCATAATTGATAGATTTTTCACTAGATACTGGTGTCGATCTTGAATATTGCGTGTGAATAATAAATCGAGCTTTATGTGAAAAATATGATTTTACGACCATTGTTTCACCATTTATCCTAATTATGATTTCTAAAAGTTGATAACAATAGCAATTAACTAGAGTTCAAGATGATAAAAAATATCTTGCTATTTGCAGGGAGCTCGAGTTCCTGCTGGACTTTATCCGCTCAATATCAATCGCGGGAGATGAAAGAAACCTATCTTCGATCTGCCGACGTTCCTACAAGAGGACTCTGGCCAAGTGAGTTGTTTCAGAGCTATCCTCTAAAACTTATCCATGATTCTTCGTCATTCCTTTTCATCGACTTTTTTCTTCAGCCTTTGTCTACCGCCACAGGAAGGAAATCCTCCTAAATGGGGTATTTTTAGTAATTGCGATGGATGCTCCTCCAATGAATACATCGCTATCAGGCAGTAATTTCTAGTTATTAATTTGATAAATCGCCCAATCCTTTAGTGGTGCCTACGAATATTGGTGTCTCGATTCTGCCAACCTATATCAAGGTTTCCTTTTACAAAAAGAGGTAATTTGTTTTAAAATACTTAGACATTCTACTTCTAGCCTTCATGCAGTAAAGGCTGATGAAGAAGATCTGCTTTGGATAAAAATTTTCTTTTTTATTAACTTAAATTTTTAGCTACCAACGCCTCTTCTTGCTGGAATCTTTTTCTGCTTGTTACTTTTATTAATCCATTTTACCTTTCCTGCCTTCTACCAGCGTCTTATTAATGTCCTGTTTTGTTCTAACTCAACAAGCCACTAACTAACCCACAAAAGGCCTCCCCAAAAGGACCCCTTTTGTTCAATTGTTCATAATTAATAAATCCTTTGTACGTAGTTTTACAATAGATCTATTGAATATAATAAGTTTATCAAATCACAATATCTAGGTACAGCTGTTTGCTAGCAATGAACTTGTATCAGAATGAATCTAAAAGATATCTAACATATGAAAGAGATAGAATAACAAAGAAGCAACACAAAGAGAACAACTGTTGATAGATTATCCTGTACGTACTATTCCCAATAGATCTATTGAATAGTAAATATAATAACTTTATTGATAACAAATATCGCTGTACAGCTGTCAGCTATGAGGCAACTTGTAGAAGAATGAATCTAATGAGATCCAATCTCATCAAAGAGATAGAGCACAAAAGAAGCAAAGAATAAAACAACTGCTGTTAAATTATTATCTGTTCTATCGCTGGCGACAATTATAAATGTCTAAAACTAGAAATAACAATGATTAATATATCATAAATAATAATGGATAGTAAATGATTTCAAGTCATAAAAAATATTAAAATTTTCTTTTCTATTAATTAAGAATTTTTTAGCTCTTGACAGCTCTTCTAGCAGGAATTTTTTTCTGCTTTTTCTTTTTGTTGATCAAATCTACATTTCCCGACTTTTATCGACGTCTCATCGATTTCGTGTGTCTGCTTATGATCTTCTTCAGCTTCTCTTTGCCTTCTTCACTAATATTCGATTTGGATAGATCAATGGATTTTAGAATGAACTGGCTATCTTCTAGATCTTCCTTGACTGGGATTAGTTTGTCTTCCCAGACGACGTTCTTCGTATCTGTTGCTGGATTGTAGACTGTATACACTTTTTCTTGATCTTGAACTTCGATTGCCGTGGCTATGATTTCGCCTTTTTCGATAGTGATTGGCACATCAGCGAGATTAAGTAATCGGACAAGTGACGTAGCTTCTGGATCGGTTCTGATCAATGACTTCCCTATAGTCAATTTCGGATGCTTGGTAGTAAACCCCAATGGTTCAATGAGTAAATTCTTTGAGGTTGGTGGTAGTTCGGGAGGAAGTCTTCCAGGAAAGATCGTGTCTGAATGAGGGGGCAATATCTAGACAACTCTAGCTGAAGATTGAATCCTTTTCTTCCAGCGACTCTCCTTTATATATCTATGAGAGAGAGAGAGAGATAAAGATACATCCTACATGATATTGTGCCTTAAGCTACGTTTCACACATCCCTCTATTTTGGCCTTTCTTTGAAACTTCAACATGTTTGTTATCGCTTCCTCATACGCTGAGCCATCCGTCGGGTACTTTAGCAGTTCCTCCCACTTTCCTTTGCTGTAATGCAACAGTGCTGCGAATTTTTTTTTGTGCATATTGTCGATGTAAGGATTTTGATGGTATAATCCTTTAAGCATTTCCCAGAATGGAGCCCAGTTCTGTAACTCTCCATCAAATGATATTATTTCCACGAAATTTTGCACTGGCACTCTTGGCACTGTCCATGGATCGACTTGCGGACCTTCCATTACCATCTTTATATTCCTTCTTTGCCTTCTTGTGAGCTTCTTCCCAAGCTTGACATGAAAATTCTTCTTGATAATAAATTTGTAAATTTCTAGTCAAATATGTTAATTTAGTTCGAATACGACGATTTAGACGTCGAGATTTGTCCAATTTAGACGGGCATTATTTGAGATACGATATCTGAACTTTATATTTTTAAGTTGAAAAATCCATCTTGGGGTAGAAAATAGAAGAAATGATTGCTGTTTGAAATTTGTTTTAGAAGAAATGTTTGCAAGAAGGGAAACATGAAAGATATTACCTTTCCAGGTTGCCACGATAAGGGGCAACATGAGAAAAATAGTTCGCAAAGTGAAGAGAACAAAAAAGTGGCAGAAAACAGAAATAAAGAAGACAAAGAAGTGAAAACAAGGAGAGTATGAATACGGTAATTCGTAAATAATGATATCAATCTTTTCTCACACTATTTCTCTCTACTTCCCTTCTCTCCCCTATCTCCAACGATAGGTATATCGTCATCTACGAATTGCCTATGGGTACAGAGCGCAAGTGCTATTTCAAATTTGAGGATTTGCGTTGCGTACTTCACATAAATAGAGGAAAGAGAGAGATCGGTAGAATTGAGCTAAATCGATAGAAAAATATGGAAATTACTCACGAAGAAACAATGGATCAAGCAGTGTGAGAAAAATTTAATAAACGAATGGAATTTATGGAAGTACGATGAGAAAATGAGTAAAGTTGCAGGGAGTGAATTGGAAGAGGGGTACGAAATTACAACGAGGTACCGAGTGTATAGCCTGCAGAGGGAGTGAGGCATATGAAGAGAGCAGAGAAGACATTAATTGATTTAGAAGAAAATGAAAAGATAAATGTTCCTTTAGGAACGTAGCAAAATAATGGGAATAGGAAGAAATTGCGATGTAAGGAGTGTACGTACTTTATTGACAGATCTAGTTTATCTCTCTTACTTACAATAATAAAACACCTGATAATAGAATAGGAATAAGAACTATTGCCCTTTACAAAGCTTATATACAGAGACGAAATAGTATAAAATAGAGAAGCTTGATGAAATGTAAACTGTTATTCTTTGCGCTAGTGAGAAGGAGTTCTCGGGATTTGTTGTCTTCGCAGATAATCACAAAGGGCAACCGAACAAACTAGAATCTTTCCACATAAATAGAATGAGTTCCCATTTACCAAAAAAGATAGAGGCACAGCGAAACAAAAAAGGATAAAAGGACTGTTGATACTTTATCATCAGTTCTCGCTGGTGACAAAAATTTAGATTTCCTTTAGTTTCGGAAGGAGAAATAGTGATCTTCAAGGAAAAATAGAACAGTCAGCCTTAGACAGAATTTAAAAAATCTAGGGAAAAACGATTTAAAAAATGTATTTTTTTCTAAAATTTGAATGAAAATCAAACATTTAATGGACAGAAATGGACATTTTAAGAGAGCTACGATTGCATAAATTGCACCTGTTAGGTGGCTGAAATGCAAAATTCATGAGTCCAGGTTATTCTGAGGCCGCTTTGTTAGATAGGATATTAGCACTATCGATTTACTTTAAACCTAAACAATTATGAAAACACCCATCTGGAAATCTTACTTCAATGCATCATTATGCCTGATTTCGTTGATCGTCTACATTTGCTTGCTGAGAATACTGAAATCGTCAAATAACTATCGGTTCAAGACCACGTTTTTCACGATGTTTTTCGTCATCGGTAGGGGAAAAATTGATCAAAGTTTGCGAAAGAAACTCTTAACTTTAGGTACTTGTGATTCAATAATGTTATTTTTCTTCACACTTTATTATGTTCTCGAAATTTACAGGGCAAATTTACGTATGTGATTAATAAATCCTACAATATTTCAGCAATTTTAATTTAGAAAAAGTCGAAAATAGTGCGACTTACGATATTTTGAATCTAGTTGCCTATTATTGGGTATACGTGCTGAATTCGCAAGAGATCATTTCCGTTCTAGGGCGATTAGTTCTTGCGGTAAATCGATGGACGGCAACTTGTTATTCACAGACCTATGCAAAGGTTAGAACTCTTTTCCTTCAAATCATAATTTACTCACACTTAATTTTCATCGGTGACTGAAGAAATTAATTTTTTTAATGATAAACTTAATTTTGAATCAATTCCTATGAGCATCGTAATTAGAGAACTAAAACATCAATACTTTGAAGATAAGGTTTAAAGAAGAAATATTGCCAATGACCCATTGTTTTCGACGAAATAAACGATGCGCAAATTCGAATATGCAAAGTGTGCATTGGGTATTCACAAGTAGTCGCCAAATTATTTCTTGAGAATCAATGAATTGTCGTCTACTCGTTTGCAAACAACGCGCCAACTTCCATACATCAAATTTCCTTACCTTTTAACTTGTCTCAATTCATCGGTCATTAACAATAATATCAAAATATATAATGCACCTATGTTTGATATAAAAACTTTCCAAATCAAATACTTTCTTCAGATTTGGACCGCAAAACGAATTCGAGGAATTTTAGCAGCCATCATTATCTACGGTTATTGCACCGTATTCTTCTCAGTTTCAGAAAACGTCTATCGAGTTTCTTATGTCAAAAATTTTATATTTCATCCAAAAATGAAGGTATTTTGATTTCAGATGGGCCAATGGTCTCTTGTGATAAGCCTAATAGCGTACGAGGGTGTCGTGATAACGATGATCATCTCCATTTTACAAAATGCCCACAAAACCAAAGAATTCGCATTCAAAGAAAAGGTGTGTTAAAGTTCGGGATAATATTATAAATCACTGAAGACTCTAAAACCGAATATGAAGTCATTGTTTTGATGAATTGAAATTAAAAGTATTCGGATGCGGAGTGATTTGTAGCAAAATTTAGAAGAATTCCCGTAAATTTTGCTGCAAAACGCCCCACACCCAAAATATTCAGTAATTTCGATTAAAAAACTAATGAGAATAGTTTTCAGAGCCTTATTGTTGTGACTATTGTACAAGCCCTGGCTAGCAGTATTGTGTTATGCGGAGAACTTATATTTCTTGGATACATCAATGAATTCTTCGTTGAACAAAGTTTCTATCAGAGTTATCTAATACCGATTTACGATGCTATTGTGAGTTAAATAATTTGATAAAATTATAAGTAATGCAACTCAAGCTTTGTCGTCACTGAAATCTGCAATCTAGCCCATTAAAGTAATTAATTTTCAATTCCGACTTTAAATAATCATTTTAAAAGTCCGAATTTTAACAGATCTATTGAAATCGAAGAATTTACGAACCTAAAAATCCTCACAAAAATCGGATAATCATCCTTATTCATTAAATTTTTTTTAAATTTCAGTTCTCGTATTCGATAATTTATCCGGTGTGTTTGACACCGTTTTTATTCCTAGTCGTTCCTGCAGTTAAGGAAGAAATTCTGACCTGCGGAGGTCGGTGGCGTCCGAAAGTCGAACCTTCGAGCATCCGAATTTTCGAACGGACCCAACGGACAAATACAGCTTCGACGGGACTCGCTTCTGTTGATGCGATTCAAATGACGAAAATTATATGATTTTATTTGCGATTTTCTGTTGAAATTTCACTAATTATTCGATAATTTTAAAAGTTCTGTCGAAGAAAATCATAAAAAATGTTTCAATTTCAATAAATCGCTAAAACCCAATATAAAATAGCAAATTTATATGCCTAAAAGTTTAATCTTTATAAAATTTGTCTAATAAGTAAAGCAAATCAGAATAACATTTTATCGATATAATATATGCAAAATATTATTAATTTTGAAGAATTAAATGCTGCTAATACATCTGTCTTAATATATAGCTCTAAATGTCATTGAATACTTTAATAAAATATTCATAAGATATCACAAATGATGAATTATTCACTTCAGATTTACGATAGCTTAAAAATTATTATAAGACGCAAGAATGAATATGTTGTTAAGAATTGTTACAATATCGTAAAACCTATGATAGTGGTCCATGGGCTTGTGCTTTTCAATCTTACAATTTTTAAAAGTTTAGACTTTTGGAACCCTCATAACTCATCACTTACTTACCGTAATAACCTCAAATCAAAATCAAAATATCACGAGTTGAAAATTACCTATCTGACATGTGTTGATGAACAACTGAATGTAGGATCTTCTTTTACTTCACTACTTCTAACCATGCTTCATAAGATGTCTGAAGCATTGATATATGGAAGTGCATTAGCAAAACATTTCTTTTATAGCTAGGATGACGATTCAATGGGCATGCTTAAAGGTTGTCTTTTTTTAATTAGATGATTTATTTTTAACTCCATATAGTCGTATCCTAGAGATAAGTTATGTGATTATTGTTTCTTCGTCCTTCATTGCTTTGATTTGAAATGTCAATTCGATGATTTCTTTGTATTCGAACTATTTGAATCACGCCACGCCTAAGTGGTGTTAAGACAATCAGATACATGATGCATGTAGCCAAGCCATTCATGCTAAAGTGAACAGCCATGGGAAAAAATGGGAACCTAAAGTATATTTAGCTTGTATTAACTATTCAGATAGAGCTAGAAGATGCAGGGGAGCCACGCAAATTTTCCAAGTTTTCGTCTATTTTCAGAAAAGGAAAAACACAGTGAAAGGATCAGCAGAGCGCTCACTTTTCTTCACCCTTTTTGAAAAGAGGTGGATATTTTTAAAAAATAGGTGTGGTCTCATGAATTTCTCAACTCAATCGGAAAAGCGAATGCATAGTCTTGGCAAAAATTTGCGGATAAAAATTAATTCGAACATTGAAGATATTAAAGATAAATGAAGTCTATCTGAGGGTGGGAGGACTTGCCCTACACTCCTATTTAACAGCTAACGAGAATTATTTGTCCAAAATCTATTCTTCCATTTATAAGACACTGACAAATATCAAGAATTATATCATAAGTTCAATGCGAATCATTGATAAAATAATTTTTTTTTCAAATTATCAATTATATCGTAAATTTTACCTATCGAACATTTTTATGTACTCTGAATCAACAGCTGGCATTATTAAGAATACGATAAATGCAGGTATTCCCACGTAGATTTCATACAAAATTATATAGCTTGTGATACCACGAATTATAATCCTGTGTTGTGACATAGTTTGAGCCGATGATTTTATCTTACTTCTGTTAATCAAAATTTGAGCTCTGAAACATATTCTCCATTATTTTTTTATTAATTAAAAGAATGTCAATTCAAATATTGTACCAGTCTTTAGATAAATTATTCAGAGAGAAAATTTAATTTTATATTTCTTAAATATTTCTTTATCCTAAAATCGATTTTTAATTCAAACGCAGGGTTGTTGAATTCGATTCGATCCGACGAATCGGGACGGATTGAATTGAATTGTAACTTTTTCGATCCATCAAAAACCCTGTTCAAACATATTTTAATTTCTTAGAATTGTCTAAACAATAAATTCTTACATCTTTGAAGCAAATATGGCGAAGAAAGTTAGAAGTATAGAGCTAACTAGAGCTTCAATAAAAATCCATTTCATAATTGGTCTGGTTTCGAAGTTGAATGCCAATACAACATTTTTTTCAATGAATTCTCTTTCTTCTTGTGCAATATTTGAAATTTCATCATAAGTCATATCAAAACTTTTCGATGCAATCCAGATATTAATTACATAAGAAGCAATAACTAAAATTATTGAATTATTTTGGAACACGACAAATTTCTAGAGCTTAAGAGGATATTACCCAAAGCTGTTGCTGCGACTATTATTGACCAAGTTAGTTTAGAATGTTTCATATCGTAATATAATCGATAAAGTATGAATAGATGGATAATGATTTGTAATAAACAGCATATAAGGATAGCGTAAATTAATGAAAGAACTAGACATAAAATGCAGAAGTCAATGAAAATAGAATATTTTCCTATCGGTCCTTCCAAAGTAAATGCCTAAACTCATATGATTATATAAAATCACTTGTCTTACTGATAAACAATCGAAAAGACAGTAATTTTCAAAACTAATCAATAATTAGGAATGGATATTGACAGTCAATAACAGTATTCAATATCGAAATTATAAGTTATCAATCAAGTGATGTTATTGTAAATTAAATTACCGAATTGGAAACCCATAAGTAGGGGCCGAAAAATGCAAGTGAATTTGCAACTAGAACACCAAACATAACTTGAACAATTATGCTTCTTCTAAAATGTAAAATTTTAAATTTATTCTATGAAAATCATCAAACTTACCTGTAGTATGTTGCAAGGTTTCGACCATGTTTCGTAATTACGAAATAGAAAAATGCTGCTATAAAGTTCGTCAATATTGCAACTGCATAATTGATATACTGATTAATTGTAATGTATCCATGCTCTCGATGGTACTCGTAAACTTCCATAAAATTAGCTAAGTAATTGTGACTTTTATTTATATCCATCTCTTTATGACACTAGTTTTGGTAGATATTATAGACAAAATAAATCGAATTATAGAATGAAAAATCACAAGCCAATTCAATTGAAGAGTTTATAGATTTGAATAGTATTTTATTTCTTATATTAATAATAGAGTAAATATTAAAATATTGATCGAAATGCTCTAGAAAATGAATACTTCGAAGACTTTAAAATTTACATCAGCATATGATGATCAATTATAAGAAACATCTGCTTTCATTTTTCGACTATAATAAGATTTTGACATTAAAATTGTAGACACTACGTTATATGGCTCCCCTTTTCTGTTTTTTTCACAATCAGCGAGAGAGATTAAATTCATCATAAATCAGTAATTGACCTATTGATATAGCGACGATTACGGTTGTTCCCTTGTTAAAGAGGGAAAGAGAGGAAAATCTGCGTCTCTTCATTTCGCGCGCTATTTCTTCCTTTTCTCGCCAGTTGTTCATACCGTGAAATGGGGAGCAACTTACATAGTGAATGTACGATATATCGATTAACAGGTTTCTGTATTTTAGTTCATTTTATCTCACTTGCCATGTCTCTTCTTAGCTCAATCACTATCTAATGCTATAAAAGGACAGTAGAAATATAGGCTGCGATGTCCAGCGATCTGGAATAAATATTCATCCAAGTATGAACACTTCACTCTCGTCTTTCTGCAATTATCCGAGAAAATCTTTCGCCTTTTACTAAAGATTTCCGTGCAGGAAGACAAACATGAGCCTTATGATTTTTGGAATCCCCTTGCGAAAGGGGAATAAAGATAAAGAAATAAACATAAAACACTAAAATCTGAAAAGTTATTCATTTTCAAATTACAGATGGATCATCATATTATATCGCACTGAGAGCAGCGCACCCGCGAAACACCCACGAGTGGCGCGCGCCGTTCGCGGGTGCTTCGCAGGTGCCTCGTGGGTGCTTTCCTCTCAGTGTATAACCAACAGCAAAATTTTACAATCAAACTTCAAATTTCCAATTTAGACTGGAATAATTACTGTAGTTTTTATTTTATTTCAGAAGAAACAACAGACTAATTCCGACAAGAAGTAGCAATAATCAGAATCTATCAACATCGCGTCAAAATAATATCTTCGAAGTGCAATGACATTTTTCGTATATTAATCTATTTAAAATATCAATTCGTTCATTTGCTAGTAAAAATTATTTTTAACTTGAATTTTCTTATTTTACGTCTCTGCACTTGTATAAATGATCTTTAGAATATAAAATATCAGCTCATATGATATGCTGTGAAAAATACTGCTTTTTCATAAATAAATAATTTGTCTGCAAATCTAAGCACAAAACACGAAATAAAAATGATAGACGTCTCTTTAGTGAATATTTCAAATGGCTACCAAATAACTGCACATTAATTGAAAATCAGATCGTACCTTTCACTTATTACAAGTTTTATTAATAAAGAGTAAAATTATTGTCATCTTCAGTTTTTTTCTGAAAATGTATTATCAAGTAACATATATTTGATACTTGACGATGACAATATTAGATGAAAAGTCTGGCGAGTACTCATTTCTGGAAAACATTCGCTTCTCATATAGTGGAGAGCAAGAGTTAGGAACAAAGAGTATACAGTATCTATCTCCTCAGATTCCATAATAAAATATATATTTTCATTAAATATTAATGAAACTAAAAAGCCGATGATATTTCATTTGTATCAAGACGAAGAGAATGGTATAAATATATTTTTGTTAATGTCGTTCTAATTCACCTGTCGATTGGAGTATATAATTTGAAGTCTTTCTAGAATATATTAAGACAACGCGATAAATTTCGATTCTATTGGTACTTATAAAATTGTCTAATTTTTCAATAATTTTGCCTATGGAGGTGGAAAATAATAATAGCAGTAAGATATATTAATTTAAGGAATAAACAATCTCTCCATAATAATATCACTATATGAAAAATTTTGTAGGGTCTTAATTAAAATATGATTTTCAGCGTTAGATTTTATTGAATTCATTAAAAATGTTGGATATATGTCCTTGAGGTTAATTATTTGCTTTATTATACTTATTTCAATTATTATACCTAATCTGCTGCTAAGAATTTCCGATGGCGAATTATTGGAGTTAAAGGATGTAATTTTACTTATTTAATAAATATTAGAAAATTATTGATTATAGGCGCCCTATTATCCAATATATTATCAAATGAGAAGATTGGCAAACTTCATTCCGGCTGCGTTATATATATACTTATTAATAACATTTATCTTACTCTTTATAGATCCATTAAACCCATATTTGGAAGGTAATTCGCACTCGTTAAAATTTCTCTATACAGTGGCGGTCGAAAGTTTTGAAAAATTATCACTATGAATGCAGACTGGTATGTCTAATAATTGCGGATTAATTAGAATGAAGCTTCGCACACATATTTTTCTCTGTTGTAATACGTTTTCGCTCTCTGGGTATAGAAATACCTTGACTTCCGAACATTATATTAATTCTCCTAGTATGATTGAGATTTTAGAGATTACGAGATAGGGTCCATGTTCAACACTCAACATGGAGAGTATGCGGGTCCAATAGTGTAGTGAGAAGGGGACAGGAGAAAGCAAGCTTGTAGTTAGGTGTTGTTCACAGAGGAAATCCTCTGGTAAGTCTGGGAAGGGACTGTCATGGCAAGGAGAGGAGCATGCAAAGTTAGAGATGAGAGAGTTTAGAGATAGAGATAGTGATCGTAACCACAGTTCGATCCCGTTACACTGTATTGAGAATTCTTGCCAATTTCCACTCAAATTGATCTACAATTATTGGTTCTACCAGGCTACATTCATAATCACAATTGTTCCAAACTTTTGACCGCCACTGTACACTAGTTTTTAGAAAAGTAATTTAGGCTTAATTGGGAACAATCCTAGTAATACAATTATTTATTGGGTAAGAAGTTCACAAATGATGAAATGAGTTCTTGAACTGGAAACGTTTGAAGTTCGATTATTACCTAAACTATTTCATAAATATTCTCGATTTAAAACATCATACTATTATTTTCTCATTTCATCATAGCGTCATATATACAAAAAAAAACTATTTTATTATTCCATCAATTACAGGTTGGCAGTTTGTTAAAATACTATTTTTCGGTGCACAATACCATATCAGCTATTTACTAGAACTTCCTCGCTCGTGGCCGCAAAGCGGCCACTCGCTTCGTCGTTCTAGTTGC
>LIAE01007234.1:0-43029 GCA_002287525.1 Diploscapter pachys
TAGTAAATCTGTAGAATGACAATTTGAGAAAAATGATCCCAATACAGTACGATTTAGGAAGGGTAGCGCTTTCGCTTCCGAAATAGAGATGGCAAAACTTGAAATGGGTCGAGTAACAGTGCAAGACGTTGCTTAGGCAATCAGCTTCGGTATCTATAAGACTCGCCTAACTTATAATTTTGTGTAATTTCAGTCTCAGCACTCCAATTATGCCCGCCCTATGTCTTGGGAAACTTTATTAGATTTGTATATAGAAGCTGCAAAAGGTGTGAGACTAGAAAATCGATTTTTAGATAATTAAAAATTGCACCTGCGTTAAGACTTGTTTGTCAGTTCAGAAAATTAATTAGTTGAGGGATTAGATCATGTGCTGAAATCGCGTGCATAACTCATCATCGGGGTTGTTTTGCGGTGCAGTTGATTTTCATTGTGATGCGATTTTTGAAAATTTTTGCGATGCGGGCAGCGTGGAATTTTTTGAAAGCTTGCGGTGCGCCATCTTACTGCACCGTCAACATTCCTGCCCATCATGTCAATTTTAAAACAGTAATTCCATGCACAAAGTAGCTTTGTCATTGTCTATGAGATATGTATCAAGGTTTCTATGAGTTCCTTACAACTATGAAGAATATCGTGATACGGTATGATATCGGTAATCTGTGAGCATCGAAATCTCATCATTTTCTGACACTTCCGTGTTTATCACAGACATGCATAATTATCGCTCTAATGATGGCTTTGAATTTGTCACGATACTATTATTAGAACTTCAATTATAATAATGCATGATTTTAGAAAACCTTGAGATCAGAAACCATATCAAAACTACATATTCACGTTTTTGAAAATATCAATGCAAGATCTGACAATGAATGCAATTCTTGCAATGCAGAGAATTGTTGATTATGTAGCATTTTTTTTTACAAATATACAATAGACCTTTATAACTGAAACCATTCTTCATTGATTGCTACAAGTTTGGGTATTTATTAGATTCTTAAAAACTTTGATTTATATATTCAAATTTTAGCAGCAGTTATATAGAAAATTTTAGTAATCTTTTCGTGTAAATCATGTTTGATTATTTTTCCATAAAGCCAAGCAATGCTGCAAAAATGGATATTTGATCTCAATTCTACTGGCATCTGACTCATTTAGCATGACAGTTATTCTAACATTGCAGCTATTCTATTAGACTGTTAAGAAAGTCCTGCACCAAAAATTAACAAAAAAAAGATTGAACTGAGTCAAATATCCTAGTAAGTGTGAGAACCTTGCAGAATGTTCTCGAAGCTATCACCACATGGGTATATAAGGGTCCGTGCGCAAGGTTTTGATAGCTTGCCGACCATGATAAGTGAACCTCAACTTCGAACAATCATCTACTACAAGCTGCTTTCTGCAATGAGAAACGACGAATCTTCGTTCTATTTTACTCGTTTGATAGTTCAATCCCAGGGAGTGAATGGGATTCGAAATTTTTAATTTTCGGAATTGGAATCAGTATTTTTGAATTTTTCATTAACTTCAACTTTTATCAGGCTTCTTCTCGGAAGAAGGTACTTGGAGCGTTAGCTAGTATGATTAAAGGCATTAGGGAAAAACAACATAGAATAGTGTTAATCAGCGCATTCAGAATACCCTTCCCCTTCCTATGTGCGAAAAATCAGTCCCTAATAATTCAATTGTATTCCTTGTGAGGTGCGAAGCACGAATGATCCAATTGGTCATAAATCATAAACCATTAGACAAAGCTATTCGTGTTCAACTATGGTGTCAAACTATATTACTCTGAGAACTTATCGCAGTTCTATATATAATCACTTTTCACCGATAAATTTCCTTACTAATCATAGAAAAGATACTATACGTATCATTAGATATGTTGTAGACAAATGTGATTTGAAGGTAATTTTCCAAGTAATAGTTAATACAAAATGTTGAAATTATATTTTCCTCATAATTTCTCTCTTCATGATTTACGGCTTTACTTACAATGCTCACATAGCTAGATCTTTAACTTCTATAATATTGTAACTAGAGTTTCTGAAAATTTTGTAATTAATTGTAATGAAAATTTGCATTAAATTAATCCCCGATAATCTCATTTATCATAGCGAATATCGTAGTGATCGAGTTTGTCAATTGCCTTGCAGCTTACAATTAGTCATTTCTCTCTGCAAAAATAATCAACTATAAACCACGCCCTTTGGAAGCATTTATGCAGCAATCCTGTAGAATTTCAGGCAAGTAACGTTGCTCATTCACAACGATGCTGAATAACTCGAAGCACTACGATTTATTCCTCAATCCAATTCATTACTACCAAACTTACATTGTTTGTTGCATGTCGATCACTATCAATGGTGCACTCATCTACGTGATTCTGTGCAAACCTCATCAGAAAATTGGCAGCTACAAATACATTTTGTTGTCATTCGCTTCTTTCGATATCAGCTATTCGATTATCGATGCGATGACAAAACCGGTTCGTTTTTTTCGAATAGCAAAATGAAATACGATAATTATTGCAAAATTGAACGATAAAATATCTTCCTTTTTGAGCTTCTTATGATACGTAAACTAGCTGTAATATGAATTTGTGAAAAGTTTATACAGTTTTGTGATTTTCGAAGAACACTTTCATACGTGGGTAATATTTTATTATATAAAAAAAAAAATTATTAGCTCGAGACAATAATTTGTGTTTTAATATTCCATCAAATAATTAAGTCAAGAGTTTTATAAAAACAGGCTATCCATTTCGTGGGTGCTTGCTTTCTCGTGATAACCGCAGGTGGCCCCTTCGCTTATCCAGCTCCATGGGGCGCTTTTGGAGCCACATTATTTTGCACGTTCTTTTCGATTTCATTTATGATTTTGGCAGTGCATTTCGTCTATCGCTATATTTCGACATGCCAGTAGGTTTTATCAGAGATTTTGGCAATTCCATAAAATCTTCATGTATTATTCAAAAAGTGCAATAGTTGTGGAAATTGATCCTCGCAATTTAGCGTCAGATTCATGTTTCTATTTACGAGAAAGTATGCAATCATTTGGTTCATAGCAGTAGCTGCATTGGCACTTGATTATGGTCTAACCGTGTGGTTTACAATGTACCCAACTGAAGAGGTTAACTTTTACGAATATTTGCTAAAAAGATTCATATTTAGATTTACGACGTAACTAATGATGGCTTACAGAAGTTGTTCAATATTTCATCGAGAGATTTGGGGTTTATTGGACCATTGTATTATGTAAATTTCTCATTTCGATTTTTGAAGCTAAAACATTTCGAACTTTAGACGATCAGGGAAGATGGCTCGTACGATATCAACTGGCGTGATAGTCTCGGCTGTATCAATCTATTTCTCATAGAGGTAAGTGTTCTGTACGATTATTCATTTCCTTTCTCAAACAAAGCTGCATTATTCCAATCTAACCGTGTTTGCAGATGTTTACACTGGATACTATTCTATTTTGCGGCTATCAAGTTCATAAAAATCTCAATAAATTCAGCAATATGCTTAGTGACCAAACACGAGCGCTTCAACGCCAGCTATTTACCGCTCTTTTGGTTCAGGTCGGATAATTCAGTTATCTTTGCATATATGGACAAATTAAGTTGTACATAGAAATTGATTAAAAACAAGAAGCAGAGATTACTTATTTTGGGCATTTAGCAGTAAATAATCTTAACGGACTTTTAGACATTCATACCATTATTCTTCTCGTATATTCCATGCTGGATTAATTTTGTAGCCCCCGTATTTCAAATGTCGTTCGAATGGTTCGCTTTTTTCAGTTTGAAGGACGTTATTCGATAATCAAAGTTTTTAGGCTGAGCAACGGCTTAATGATGAGTGCATTAATGTATTTCCCAGTGGCGGACTCTCTAGCTATTTTATACTTTGTCAAGGATTTTAGAATGGTAAAGAAGTCGTTTATAAAAAATTGTATGAAAAATTTTAGACATTGATAGAAAAGTTGGGCAAACTATTTGGGGTCAAGATCACCAACAATGTTTCGGATTCGCACGTAGTGACGTCTGGCAGAGTTCTTCCAAATCCAAATCAAGAATGTGCGGGAAGCGGCTAATGAGTGCATAGATTCTGGGTGAATAAACTAATCTATATGCTTTGATAATGGAACAAATAAACGAAGTTAGCAATGCGTTGTTGCCAACATATGGTTGCACTAATTATTATGAAATCTCCCTTTCATTAAAGTTGTTCAAATAGTTTTACAAATTTATGCAAACGAAAGCTCTTTGAATACGTCACAAAATTCCTTTAACCTATTCAAATACTAACAAAATTTGATGACATTTACAAATTCTAACCATGAAAAATCGGTGACAAATATATAAGTAGTCTTTTAGATGTAGCTTTCTATAATGCTGATCTGTATAAATCACTTGAGTCCACCATGCAATTGGTTCTGCTTTGATTACAAATTATTTGACAAACTGTAAAATTGAGAAATGATTTTGTAAATATTTCGCAGATTCATTTCCGATCACAAGTTTTGCTGTCTTAATCGTCTTTGAAACGCTGAAACGAGTGTGTATCCTTATCCATCGAAGTTTTTGGTGGATAAGGATACACTTTTGCTACGTCTTTATCCACCAAACATTATATGAGCAAAAATGGTTATTTCTCACAAAGCTTGAAATATTTTCATATATTTCACTCCTGAACCCACAATTTTATCTATTCATGCATATTTTTCATTTTTTGGATAACGTTACGCAGTCGGAAAATAATATGTCAGCAAATAGGTTTTTGTAATTAACAAAAATAAACACCAATTAATATTCAAACCAAAATTTATTACCCTAACAAAACAACACTAACACGCAATTAGAATCGTGAATCTAGTTCCCTCGTTTCCTGCTGTACTCAGCATAATCGATGAATCCATCGCCGTTCAAATCCATATCTTGTAGAACATTATCAATCATCGCTATCATACCCTCCTCATCGGATACCGCGATTCCGGGACATAAAAAATAATTATATAAAAAAAAGAAAAATCAGCACCAAATTACCAGTTCCTTGCTCGTGATCGTGAGTAAGCGCCTTCATAATTTCAATTCCATCAATCCGACCGTCCTTGTCGAGATCATTCATTGAAAAGTAGTGGAACCTGAAAATTCCGCCTTATTATTCCCTTTTAGGCAGAGATTTTTTCGTTATAAGTCTTCTCAATTTGTTAAATTTGAGAAATTTTTGAAAATAAAAAATATATTACCTCCTCTGCTCTTCAGTCAACTTTTCAACGTCGATTTTATTTTCCAAATGTTGCTTGATATGTCTGAATTAGTTATTGCGAGAGAAAGACTCGAACGAAAACCCCTACACTTCATTATTAACTTCTTCGTTGGCGGCGAATTGAGGGTTTGTAAGTTGAATAGGGACTACGAAATATGCTAAAAAATACTAAAAGGTCATAAATCTACGAAATAAACAACAAACAAAAAAGATCACCTTGCAATATGAATATCGAAGTAAAAAATAGGTGCATGATTATGCAAAACAGGGAAATGAGTTGGAGCCGAGTGTTATCAAATCAATCGATTATTTGCAGTGACGATTGATAGCTGGTAGGTAGCCGAATCGATAATATTCTGGAATATTTATGTTATTGATATATTATAAAATATTTGAACCAATCTGCGAAAACTAATTTATGGTCTAAAATTATTTATAAAGAGATTTATACTTGAATTAAACATTTTCAAAAATCGATTTTAAAAGTGCTCTTCCAATGGAAAAAAGAAGTGTGAGAGCCGAAAATATGGCTCGGACTTTTATTTATTCAGTTTCACGCTAAGAAACATTCATCTTTCGCTGTCTTTGTTTCGGCTGAAAAATCGATTATTGTCTATTTACAGCTGAGTAAATAAATTAAGTTATATCCAATTCATTTATCTTTAATAACTATTTTATCGGTAATTCGGAAAAATAGTTGCATCGTAGCATAGTAGCGTGCGAAATAGCATAGGGTTCGGAAGTTAAACGACTCTTCTCCATACTATCTCATATTCAATGCTATAACAACTCTTGCAACTACTTTTTCAGACTGCCATTTCTTATCAACCAATTTTATATATTTATTAATTTCTAAAACGTCAATAAAAACAATTAAAGAGCCAACAAATAAATGATAAAATGTTATGCACCCCATAAAGTAAAGATCACAAGTAGTAATTTGAATATGTAGGTATTTTCGAATTATGATGTATTCAGATTGAAATATTATGTATGATCATCATGTTTGAAAACGTGGGATTCAATTATGATTTGAAGTAGAAATTATTACGCCTCATACCTTGATAGAATATTACTTATTTAACATAAATTATGATTAAGTATCCCTATTATAAAATCGACGAAATGCTATAAAAATCGCATTCTTTGGACCAGAATTATCATATCGAGTAGGGAAAAATCATGATAAAACATTTCTAAAATCTTCCAGCTGGATCAAATCTTAGAAGAAAAACACTAGTCAATCAACTAGCAAAATCGCGAAAAAAGCATGTGTAAAACGATCATCATTTCAAGTGAATTTTCGATTTGTATTATCCATTGATAGAAAATTAGAATGAAATAGGCGTGGCTTAAAAAATTGTAAAACCATGCATCATTTGCAAATTTTCATAGCACAGAGCAACTTTTCGGCAGACCAGAATTATTAGATTTACAGGAAAAATTAAATAAATACTAAATCAGCAACCTTTGAACCAATAGTTTGAAGAGATTTTGAGCTCAAACAAATCTAATAAAGTTCGAAAATTTATAATTTTCAACCTCAAATTCTCCTATTTTCAATAAACTCTCTGAATCATCGTTTCTTTTGATCTCCTTTCCCGTTCTTTCAAGTGAAGATTGGGGAAAAATAAAAATATCCTGAAATTTTACCAAGATTCAATATCCTAGAAGAAATTTCGAATACTCACTAATGACATGCAAAATACTGAAAGAGAAAAGGGAAATTGTTTTACGAGCTTTTCCTTTCTCAATCAATTTATATCACATGATTTCTAGAACTCGGAAACATAGATTTTTGTTGGTGTTGAAAGTTCAATAAAATTGCATAAATTGATTCTTATCTTAAAATTCCAGAACATTTCATTTTCTTCCCTTCTTCAGGATTTTTCCATTACCTTCGGTTTATCCCCTAGTATTGGCAGAAGCCTGCATCTGTGCCTGATGAGCCCTTGCTTGCTCCTCGCGAATCTTTTGAGCCTTCAGAAACTCTCCATAGTCGATGAATCCATCGCCGTTGAAGTCGTCGTCCCTGAAATTTGGCATTTTTTTGTTCAAAAATGAAAAATGCTATCTAATTAAAGAATCATTTTGACCCGAAAAATAGATGTTTCAAAAATTGGCAAGAATAAAATAGAGGTAGAAAAATGAATCCATTGAAAACGACGTCTGCATTTTCAAAGAAAAATAGTAAACTGACTTGAGAATGGAGTCGATCATGGTTTCGAGTTCGACTTCACTGGGCAGAGGGGGCGGCATGTTCTGGCCTTTGTGCTGAGGGTCGGGATTCTCTGAATTTTGTATATTTGTGTTTATTTGGAGATAAATATACAAACAATACATTTTACAAATCCAAGCCTTTCATTTATAATCTCTTGAAACTTATTTGAATCATTCCTCAGAAAACTTGATAAATTGTATTTTCAATTCAAAGATTTTTTCGCATTATCAATGATGCAAAGTAGATGGAATAAAACGTTACTTGAAACCTATGAATATCAGAAGTTTTGAAAAGAATAAATTTTTAAAGATCTCACCAGCGTGGAAATGCGTGATAGCCTTGATGAGCTCTACGCCGTCGAGTTTCCCGTTCTTGTCCAGGTCGTGCATGTTGAAGTAGTGAAACTGAAAGATTCAAAATTGAACAAACAACTTTTCAGTAAGTCGGATTTCCAATAAAAAAAAAAGTCAAATTAGATGAGCATTTCTGTTTTTTATTAGTAGGACAGATTGCAGAATTTTGTTATTGGAAATTCACAAAAATACTTGAGCCATATTTTTTTTTATAATTCTTCAAAAAAATCAATACTCACCTGCAGCTGTTCAGGAGTCATGTTCGCGGTCGGGTCGACTTTTCCGTCCAAATGTTCTTTGATGTGGCTGAAATTATTTAATTTTTAAAATTATACAAAAAAATTTTAATAGAAAATGTTAAAATATCCTATTATTAAAAAATTGAGAGAAATATCTTTATTATTTGCAGAAAAAAATTTAAAATAAAAACCTACTGTTCATCTTTGGCCTGCTCTCCTCCGAACTGCTGCGCCTGTTGCTGCTGTTGCTGCTGTTGGCCCTGCTGCATGTTCGGGTTGTTGTTGTTCGGAGGCTGAAATTGAAAACTTCGCAAATCTCAAGAAGAATAAGTTTCAAAATTAAATGAGATTAGATAAATTATGCTCAATCTGATGCTGTTGCAATATTGGCATTTAAAATTTTTCAATCAAAATCGCTAATTAAAAAGCAAATTTATTTGGCCATTTATGTTTCAAAAATGCACAAGATTCTAATATTCACGGCAAATTCACTTCTTCCCTCGCATTGTGTCACGGGTAATTTGAAAAAAATATTGAATCGTAGCATCGTCACATGTGAAATAGTATAGGATTTGTTAAGGGAAGATATTCTCTTCCTCTATTATTTCTCGTATGCAACTTCAAATTGTTTTCAGATAGTTTGAAAATTAAAAAAAAAAATCCGACCTGTTGATGATGTGGTTGATTCTGATTGGTGCCGGGAAATTGCTGCGGCTGGTGCGCGGACGCAGGCCAGACATAGACCAGGCCAAGTACAGAGAGAATCGCCACAGAAAGACGCATCTCTGGAAAGATGGTTAATTTTTAAAATTTAACAAAAAGAATATTGAAAAAATAAGACGATTCATAGAAAATGTAACTTTTAAGAAAGTCTGAAATTTTTTAGGCGAATATAAATATTGATTTTTGAAATTTTCTGGACGAAACTTGAATGATCCGAGGAAAATTTCTGCAAAAGGTAGAAAGTTTGAAATTCCCCCGATCATGAAATCGTTTTTCTTGAACGGCAATCGCGCTCGATGCAAAGTGCTTACGTGTTTCAATTCTACTGTAAGTTTCACTTACAAAATTCCTCCGAAAAAAAGATTCCATTCCCCGAAAAAATCAGTAAAAATTCGCTATCAACAAGCAAAAAGTGACGTGTCGAAAAACGTTCAAAAGTGGGCATTTCTACGGGTGCTTTTAGGTATTCGACGAATAGCCGAAAGCGATCGATAAAAGAAGGAGAGAGAGAGAGTGAGGTGAAATAGAGGGGGCAGAGAAAACAAGAGAACAACCAGTGGGTGACGTCGACATAAACCGGACACAGGCACTTTCGACAATTATTTGTTTTGCCGGTTATCGATTTATTGATTTTCTTCTGAAGTTTCCGACGACTTTCTTGATTTGCGTTCTAGAACAAGTAAATTCGAGTTATTTTCTGAAAGAATTGCTCTGGAATACGTCACATTTCTCGATTTTGCTTATCAAAAGCTCGAAATTTCATTATTTTTCATAGAACATCTACTTTGATTGATTTTTCAAAGATTTTCGATCGATTTTATTGAGTTGTTTTTTCTTTTCAGCTTGATTTCGATAAATTTGCTCTTTTGAACTGCTTTCCTGGCGAATTTCGATGTTTGTTGATGTCGGACTCGTTTCTTCGATCGCGTAGACGTCTACCCACCGACTCATCATATTATCTAGATTACTGTAAGTCTGGAGATTATTCTAATTCCAAAAAAACTATAAAACATGACAAGACAACTTTTTGTTTATCAATTATGGAAGTTTTATCATGACTTACATTAGGATTCCACACCAATCAACACTCATTTCGAGGTCTGTAAGCTAACTTTTCCATCATTCATTATATTTAAATCGGCATCATTAGTATTTCTTGGAGAAAGAAAAAAATCTGCACAATTTTTGATTGAAACTTATCATCAAAATCTTTGATAAAATATTACCAACAAAGGGTTATAAAAATCAGCTAATTCGAACTGAAATAGAAAAATTAGTTGGTCATTATCTCGAAATATAAATGAGAAGGGTTAATTTCAGCTTCATCCCCGTCTCAAGCAGCCCCTATCCCTCCACAGGCAGATAGCGATCTCCTCAAGAAGCAGCAGCCTCCTCAAGCAGCCTCTGCCTTCTACTCTTCCATCAACACTGTCCTCTCTGCCAACCCGACCAACTTCTGGAATTCCGCTCAGGTTGAACATTTTATCTCAATTCTGTATTTGTTAGTGTATTACCTAGGAAATTGTTTCTTTTTTTCGATTTTAGCTTTGGAGCAGATTCCCCATCCGGTGAAAATATAATCGGGATTGGTGATATACAGATTGAGAGTGTTTGTTTTTAGTAAGGACTAAGACTTTGCTGAAACGTAGACACTATACCATTATTTATCTTCAAGAAACCTGAATTCATCAATATTATTCCAGGAAGCGTTCTCCTCCATCCCCCTTCCGAGCTATCCCAGTGCCAACTCGTTCTACCCACCAACTACAGATTTTGAAAGGTACTTCGATTTTCCCTTCAAACTCATGATTTAAAACAAAAATTATAGGTTCGTCGAACCCCCAGAGCCCGTTCTCCCCGAATTTAGTGTCTTTGGAAACCCGATTGACCTGATTTCGTTCACTATGCCGTCCAGAGACAGAACTGCCGAGTTCAGGACTACGGCTAAGTCTTACGAGGTCAGATTTGCTTGAACATAAGAGCTATTTTAAGAGTTACTGATTTTTCTTTTTTTAATTAATTTTTTATAACTAAATTGTGTGGAAAGTTGTAACATTTCAGGAAGAAAAATACAAATATTCGATAAGTTGCAAAACAAACCAACCTTCTTCCTTAGATTAGTTTGATAATTTTATTGAAGATTCTTAATATTTTCTAAAAATTACTTTTTTCCAGATGAAAGCTCAAGCCAACGGTTTTCGTCCACAGGCGAAACAGGCCGTCCTCCAGGAGAAAATCCAGTTCAACAAATTGGCAAAGTAGGGTTTTCTTTCGAAATAAAATAAATTAAAAAATAATTTAGGTCAATCGGCAAGGATCTGGCTCATACATGTGCGAAGATGGAGAAACTCGCGGAAATGGCGAAGAAAAAGACTCTGTTCGACGAGAGGGAAGAGGTCGAACACATGTCCAAGGTTATCAGAGAGGTGTGGTTTTTATCTTCGTTGAAAAAATAACTTTTTTTTTTTTACGATTTTTTGAAATAAATTTCTTACTGTTCAAGTTTATTTTACTGGTTATAGCTAATTCACTATAATTTTTTTATAGAAATTGTTATATTAGAACTCTATTTTTCCTGAAGCATATACCAAAAATTTATAAATATTTTCTGTAAAAAGTTGATAAAGTATCGGATTTTCCAGGACATAACCGGCCTGAATCGTCAGATCGCCGCACTGCAGGAGTTTTGCCAGCGACGCCAAAATGGAGTCGTCAACACGCAAGGCACTGATCATAGGTAAATCATTTTTTAAAATTCAAACTTTTCGCAAAAACATTGATCCTTTCTGAAATTATTGTGGAACTTGTTCATTTGGAAGAAAGACGAGCTTCTATTTTATTCAGCAAGCGCGTGGTGGTCGGTCTGCAGTCGAAGCTGGCGAACGTGAGCAAGGACTTCCAGAGTGTTCTGGAAGTCAGTACTGAGGTAAACATTTGTGTTTTGCGAAATTTTCGACGAAAAGAAATGAACTTCAGACGATGAAACAACAGCAAAGTCGTCGACAGAAGTTCTCGAACGGAGAGTCGTTTCCTCTGCTCCCGTCATCGTCCAACCAGACAGCCCGTTCCCGCCTTCTGCAGGACGACGAGCACAGTGGATCCGCTGTCGCGCTCGACATGGGCGCTATGGAGCAAATGAGACAGCAACAGCAGGTAGATTTCGAACTATAAATTATTTTTCTATAGTTTTTTCTTGTGAATTTTTCAATGGTGCACAATTTCGTATACAGAATTATCATGCTTTCTCAAAAGTAGACTAGAAACCAATTGAAACTTATTAAATTTGGATGGAAGATTACGTTTTGTGATCTTACAAAGTTTCCATCCAGGGGGTTAGCCAATTTCTTCCCTGAAATGGTCTAGAATATAAGTAAAACTTATTCAAAAATAGATATTTTCGTAATTATTATTTCTACTCATATTTCAGGTGGTGTTTGACGACACGAACAAGTACGTGCAGGCGCGCGCGGACACGATGCAGTCGATCGAAGGCTCGATTTCCGAATTGGGACAGATCTTCAACCAATTGGCCGTCCTCGTCAACGAACAGGGAGAAATGATTTCGAGGTAATTTTTCATTGCTTTTAAAGAAAGAACATTTTTAAGCTTGAAGAAATTTAATTTGTATGTTTTTATTTAATCGAATTTTCAGAATCGACTCGAACGTGGAGGACACGGCGCTGAACATCGACATGGCGCACTCCGAGCTGGTGAAGTACTTCCACAACATCTCGAAAAATCGCTGGCTCATGATCAAGATCTTCGGCGTCCTCCTCGTCTTCTCCATCATCTTCATCATTTTCCTCACCTAGACACAAAGGGATAAGTGCAAGTTTGATTTTTTTAATCGACAAGATCGATTTTCATGAACTGAGTTTTTTCTCCTGAAGTTAGAGCAAACATGAGAGAATGAAAGGTTGATTTTTATCGAAGATCTTTTTTTCAAGAGCTGGATTTTAGGCTTTGAAGTATAATTATCTCCAGGCTAAATTTACGAAATCATTGTATTGAAGATCAGTTTTTACTCATCACTGACTGGGATAGAAATATTTCAATTCATAAAAAACACCTATTTTTCTCTCGATTTTTTGCGTATTCCTAAAATAATTGAGTTTTCTACTCGGAAATACAAGCCCTCTCATTTCTACTATAAGGGGGCCTTGTATTCTTGTGATATTGTACGGTGAACAATTTCTCCTATCATCAAGTGTCAGAATATTGATTTGCGCAAGCATTCTTCTTTCTTCTAAAAATGTAATTTCATCTGAAAATAGTCCTGGCTAGCTTTTTCTAAATATCTTTCTTTTTCCTGAAAGTCTCTAAAAATTAGGCTCAAAAGTGGATTTTTTATCATAAGAACTAATTTTTAGAGTCTTTAACTATGAGTTTACAGAAAATCTAATTTTTGACGATGCGATAATTTTCCATAGAAATTTCTACAAAAGAATCGTCTTGAGGCGGGGTTTTGGTGATTTTTTCTTTCCCTATTTATTGTAAATTTCCCCCATTTTATCTTCGTTTTCTCAATAATTTTACCCGAAAAATTTATAGAATTCTATTGTAATTATCACAATCATTTCGTGAAACATACATAAAGACAATTTTAGATTTTTCTTTATATCTTTTCAAATATATTACGGTTTGAAACCGTTGAATATCTAGATTTTTTAAATTCACTTTCAAATTTTTAGAATATTTTGGGGTAGTATTTCAATACAACATCTTAGAGAATAGTATAGAAATACTTTATGCTATTTTTAGATGTCAAAATGCATATTTTTAATTTTCGAAGTCCTTTTGAATATAACTTTCCAGGTCTATAAATCATTGATTATTTTCAGAAAATTCCCAGATTACGGTAATCTGCAGTAATCCTCGGGAATGCGAATAACAGCGGGTCTAGTGACAGTGGCCTCGTTCGTGGCGACGGCAGCGACCATCTTCAATGCCTTCCTCATCAACAAGCAGTTCTATCCTGCAATGGTCTATTTGACCAAGAGCAATGCGAGCATGGCGGTAGGAATTTGAATTTTATTGGTTAAAACTACGAAGGTTATTCTGGGAAAGTTTTATCTTAATGAACCTTTTTGTGAAACATCAAAACCAACGAATTTTTATTCTATTTCGGAAATATTCTGACGAGTTCCGGCTAGTGAATGACTCATGGAAATTTCGATCAGGCTGCTCAAGTTTTGAAACATAAACGAACGAATTCCCCTCGACTTTATTCTTGTTATTTAGAAAGTAGACATGTTGTTAACAATTCAACTAACGAAACCTTCTAAAACATCCAGTTATGATTATTTTCTGAAACTTGTCTAGCTTTTTCAGGTGATCTATTTCCAAGCGCTCGTGCTCGTCTACATCTCCTTCCAAATCATCCGATCCATTTTCTTCGGCGACTTGAGGGCCGCTGAGGCTGAGGTTATTTGATAATAGTGGTTACATTGTATTGACGCTTTTTACTAATATCTTTATCTTTGAAATTTTCTGAAACATATATTTTGAACTGGTTCCAAATTACTCTCCAGGCTCCATATTTATGAAAATCGCCATTAATTTTCCAGCTTATTTCATTTGCCAAACCATCTTTTGGAATTTTGGTGAATATATGAAACATAGTCGTTTTCATCAAAAATATTGAATTATCGAAAGCTTGGGATATTCCTTATCCTATCTTTTCCTATATAAAACTTCTCGTAGTTTTTCTTAATTACAATTTTGAAGTATCAATTTTCAGCACTTATCAGAGCGAGCCTGGCATGCGGTATTAGAAACGTGTCTGGCGTTTACGGTGTTCCGCGACGACTTCTCGCCGCTGTTCGTGTTGCAGTTCGTCTTTCTGCTGCTCATCAAGTCCTTCCACTGGCTGGCCGATGACAGAGTCGATATGATGGAGAGGAGCCCTGTTATCACCATCAAGTTCCATGTTAGGATTATGGGTGAGTCAGAAAAACGCATTCAAAAATAAAAATAGGACGATGAAATACGATAGTTTGAGATAGGCTAAAGGAGTTGAAGGAAAATAATTGAGAAGAAAAAACTTTACGGAATTATCAAATAGATGGTGATATAGGAGTTGTCTGCACGACAAATTTTTTATACTCCCACTGATTATTTGAATTTTGAATCATTAAAAAGGTAACCTTATCATTTTAGCGATCATTGGTCTTCTGAGCGGTGTGGATTCGTACCTTGTATCTCATGCCTACTTCACGACCATTCTCAAGGGAGCTAGCTCACAAATCGTCTTTGGGTTTGAGTAAGAATTTTCATTTCGGAAAAATTGCCATAAAATAACCTAACTTTTCAACTACGTTCAAAAATTCTCCCTACTTCATTTAGGAGCAAAATATATTAATCGGCGGTCGTAGCCGGCTATTATGACACATTCTTTAATTCTCAAGGATATTTCAGAGAATATCATATCTTTTTCATAGACAAAGTACTGTACTGTTGATTTTATGGCCATACTTTAAAAATGACTGCGAGTACTCTTGTCCAAAACGCTATTTAACTTGCTTTTGAACAAAAGGACTCGCAGCCCTTAAAAAATCATTGCGAATTTCAGATACGCAATCCTGTTGACGATGGTGCTGCACGTGACGATCAAGTACATCCTGCACATGCACGATCACCGGATGCGGACGCTCCAGTCCTGGGACAACAAGGCTGTTTATCTCCTATATGCTGAACTCATTATCAGTGAGTTATTCATTTTTATAATTTCATGTTTCAAAGTTTATGGAAATGCAAATTGAAAAGTTCCTCATAATCTTTTTTTTTCTTAGTGGTAATTATATCAAAGATCTATCTGAAACAACTCAAAATAAAACTTTCTCGCAATTTTATATGTTTAAAAATTTATGAGAATGAGAACTGAAATTCCTCCTATACTTTTTCTCTCAATGGACAAATAATTCACGGTAATTGTTTTGAAGCATAATTTACAGCAACACTATACTTGAAACCTTTAAAAATTTTATCTAAAATAGTGTTGTTGCAAAGAGGAAGCCTCGATGAATTTCCTAAGAATATGAAAATCGTGATTTTAGAAACATTTTATAGATGAAGAATTTTTGCAGACTTCGTCCGTTGCATGCTGTACGGCGCATTCACGATCGTGATGCTGCGCGTGCACACGTTCCCCCTTTTCGCGGTCCGTCCCTTCTACCTTTCTATTCGCTCTCTCCACAAGGCGTTCTTCGACGTCGTCAACAGCAGAAGGGCCATCAATATGATGAATACGTATGGTCTTATTATTTATAATTCGAGTTTAAAAAGAGAATTTTGCTAAAAACCGAAATATCTTGTTTACTTTGTGGAACAGCTAAAAATGATTAGTAATCGATTAATACGTTAGTTTTTTCGTATTTATACTAGGAACTGAAGCGACAGAATTACTACTCCACATATTTCGATATTATGAGATATGTTGAATGCATAAGAATCTTTACAAAATTTCAATAATGATTTAATCATTGTCTTATTTTATTCTATTTTTGTCATTATTAAAAATAGTAACAAACTTCGTATCATTGCAGAATTTCGAAAACGCTCTTCTACTTTTTGTAAAACATATTTAAATTTGTATATTTCAGCCAATTCGCCACGGCTACTGCAGAGGAGTTGGCTTCTATGGATGCGACCTGCATAATTTGTCGAGAAGAGATGACTGCAGAGACGCAGCCGAAGCGACTGCCCTGCAGCCACGTCTTCCACTCGCACTGCCTCAGGAGCTGGTTCCAGAGACAACAGACTTGCCCTACTTGCAGGAATGATATTTGGGGTAAGGGTTTTGGTTATTTGGTTAATTTAATAGCATTCAACTAAAATCGCCAATTTTAATGTGAGTCATAAGACTTTTGAAATGTAATCTAGTGGTTGAACGAAAGAGTACTTTTTCTTTTCATAAATTTGATGAATATTTCAGAGAAAATCGAACATGCTATCAAAATCGTTGAAATGCGATGTGAACTTGAATTTTTTTAAAACCTAACCGAATAAATGGGATTTCAGGAAGGCAAGCAGCAAATAACGCAGCGGAGGCTCGCCAGCGCGCTGCTCAAGTTGTTGCTGGCGCGATGAACGGACAACCGCAAGTGCAGGCACAGCCTCAGGTATTCTCAACTTTTTATAAATTGTGTTATTTGAACTTCAAATTACATGATTTAAAATTTTGCCTAACTCTGGACTCTGTTCACTTTATTATGCAGCTAACTTTCGAATCAAGCTCTAGTTGCCTAATAAGGTTGACTAATTGGCTAAACCCAGGATAGAGTCGACTCGATGATTTATCCAAATTTAAATGGGATTTGATCAAAACTTATGATCGGTTTAAACTTTTCTAAATCCAGGGCCAGGCCCCTCCCCCTATGCGGCCGCTCGATAACATGTTCCCCAACATTTTCGCGCCGCAGGTCGCGTTCGCTCAGCGACCACCACAGGCAGTGCCGCAACAGCCGACTCAGGGAGTGAGTTTATTTGATCATAGTTTGTTTAAAAAAAAAGTCACGTTTCAAGGATTTCTGGCATTCAGATATGATAATCTCACATTTCAATAGACGTGCTATTCGTTCATAAAGAATTTTACAAAACTAAAAGTCCATTTTCGAGGATCATTATATATCATTTTTGATATTAGTAGTCTAAAGAATGCTATGTTTCGTGAATTTTTGACGTTCAAATATCAAGCTTCAAAGTAACTCTCGGTGATTGGGGGATGTTCTTGGTGGGGTAGGAAACATATTCCCCTATAATTTGAAAAAAAAACTATGTTCCACAAAATCTGACCTATAAATATGTGTTGTTGATGTTATTATGCGTATACGGAAAGCGGGTTAAAGTTTGACTGAAATAAAATTCATGTTTAGCTCACGTAAATTTTGAAAGCTTAAATTTTAGAGGATAAAAAATCTGTACGTTTCAAAAATTGAACACATCCATTTATAGACTTTGCTAATGCCAGTTTTATTCGGTATTCTAATTTACTCAAAATTGTATTTTAGGCAGCCTCCCAGCAGAACGGCGACATTCACCAGCAGCCTCCGGCTGGGGGTCAGCCTGGCCAGGGCCAATTCCCTCATCCGATCTTCTACGCCCCGCCCCCGCTCGTACATGGAATGCCTCTTCCGCCCACGCACAATATGATGCCGCCACCTTTCCCACCGATGGTAGGAGAATTTTGAAGTTTTGATAAAAATCGATTTTTTTATTGGGATTTTAAAGAAATTTATATTCAGTATACTTTTCTGAAAGCTATTAAAACATTGTTCATGCGAAACTAATGAAAGTTTTCAAAATCGAGGAATTAGGAAGGAAAAAATGATGAGAGCCTATTTAAAAACGAGATAAGTTTCAACATTTTGTCGAATTCAATGAAACATTGAGCTAGCGATTTAGTATGTCAGTGTATGAAAATACAAAAACTTATGATTTCCCTCCAAAATACTTATTCTAATATTTTGCAGCCGGGCGGTTTCATGGCTCCTCCTCCGCCTCCTCTGCCCTTCCCTCCCAGACCCACCTTCGACGGGCTGAGCGACGACGAGTTGAGGCAGATTGAAGGTAAATTTTAAAATTAAAAAAAAAAAACATAATGATCGATTAAGAATATTTACTTTTTTTCCCTTTCATTGAATTCCAAGTCGAAACATATGATATGCCTGGGAACAATTTTTGAAGATAAAATTTTAGTGGCGAATACTTTGCTATCAAGCCCAACTATTTAATTCCTTGCTATTCTTATCACTTTAGGAGGAAAATATTTGTAGCGTAGTTTTTATTTTCGATAAAAAGTAAGTTTAGGTGATACTCGAACAGCCCTGGAGGGTCGAATCCGTCTGCTACAGAACGTCTCGACTCTTCTGGACGCGGCCGTCATGCACATGCAGATCTACGTCAATGCCATGAAGTAAACGATTTTTTTAAAATCTTTATATGGATTTTAGAAATCACATTTTCCTGTATTTTAAAATAAATCTAGAGAAACATGAAATTTTGAAAATAAATTTCAGCTCTTTACATTCATGGATTTGAATATCAGATTTAGTGCGTCGCGTTTAGACAGAAGCCTTCAAAGTTACTAAAAAGTTAAATCTATTTCTAAATTGACGTTTTCAGTTCCCCCATCGTGAATTTGCCTCCAAGTCAGCAGACCACGACCGGATCGACGTCTTTGTTTTCGAATTCGGCCGAGGAAATGACGGCTTCCGAGGAGGCTCAAGAAAATCAGCCCTCTACTTCAGCGAACAGGTAAATAGTCATAAGGATTCTAAATCCAAAGTAAAATAGCGTTTACAGTTCGAGTATGAGTCTACTTTCTGGAAATTCTATATTTTAATTGAATGATCTTTGTTTATTTGAATGAAGGATAAATCATTCGAAGTTAAGTCGTTTAGGACTTTCTGAAAAGTAGACTTGAGCCATAAATCGAATTTGAATCACCTATGAATATATTTCAGAGCGGATGTCTCCGAGAATGAACAGGCCTCATCCACAGCCACTCCCACTCAGTCCAAGTCCCTGTTTTCGAGTGAATCTTCCAAGTCGCTCAGCGGGCCTTTGTCCGGAGAGGGAAGTGCGATGGTAATATTCATGATTTTATTTTTTTCACAAAGAAACTATCTTATTTGTAAATCTATTCTTGGGAAAAATGTTTCAACATATTGCATAGACGAAGTATGAGATTCGCGAATTATTTTAAGCCCGATCCGTAGATAAAGTTCTAAAAAATGTCCAAGTTTGTCACGTTTCAGAATGAAAGAGCTGACACGCCTGAGAGGTCCCCTCCCGCAATGACCCGCACTCCCTCTAGCGAAGAAATCCGACGCAGGAGATTGGAAAGGTGGATATTTTTAATTTACAGAAAAATTCCCTAATCAAATCAATTATTAGAATTAGAGTTTTCTTACGATTATTTTGAAGCATGAATCTCAAATCATCTATACACTTTGGTCTATTCAGTAGATTTTTTGATCAGTTTTAAATTCTTGAAATATGTAATTTTTAAATTTGCAACTTTAGGTTCAACCACCCGAGCAGCGTCGATTCTCCCTCTACATCTAATACCTAGACGCTGAGTTTTCGATGCGAGAAATACAAGTCCAGGTGCTTTTATTTTTTAGTTTTCGGAAAAACCAACAACTTAAAACAGACTAGGTTGGAAAATATAATAATTTCTAGAAGGGAGAAATTTGTAAAGTTGGTCTCTTTTATAAATTGTTTGAAGAGCTTTTCAGTAGACCTATTTGGTACTTTTAGTTCATTGTTCTTGTTAAAGTCGACGAATTACCAAATTATTTAATATTTTATTTATCATTCGACTCGAGACATAACGAATGTTCGATTTTAGGTGTCCATCCCTCCAAATATCACCAATTTACTTCTTCCGTCAATGGGTATTTTTATTTATTCAAAACACATGTAAAGTATTGTGATACTCGACTATTTATTGGTTTTTTTCCTGATTTTTCACCATTTTTCAATTTGAAAAGTGACGAAAATCCAAACTTCTTGATTTTTATCGATTTTCAACGAAAAGTTTTGTAGTGTAAACGAGTAGAGAATTGTAATAAAAAAGACTTTTATTAAGAATTGTACTCAATTTTTGCTTGAAAATATACGCATCAATAAACGTTACATTCGTGAAATTTTAAAACTTGCTTGAATTCCTGAGTCTTTTTCAAAAACAACTATCCTTCAAGTTTTACGGTGAATGATAGCTTGCAAACACCGGCTAATGTGTTTCAGCCTATAATTTAGATATTAGAGCATTTTCAATTCCTTTATCAAGTTACCATGGTTTTGAGGTTTCAGAGATGCACATTTCTGCGCTTATAAAATTAACTCAATTAAATATAAGAGGTAAATGAGACTTGAAGAATCTAATCATTGATCGTCAAATATACAGCTAGAATCTTCAAATAGGTTTGCCAAAGCGTTTTGGGATAAATTTTTTAAACAAAAAAATGATCTGGGATGTAAGTAGGGATTCTGTGAAGAAAAAATTTAAAAAATCGCAAAATCCACCTTCAGAATGAACACTTTCTCTAACGAAAGACTACTTGTGCACAGGTATTTTAGCCTGATTTTTTGCACAAGACCACTTCATCAGGTTTATCGTTGATCTAGGTAGGGTTTTCGGAGAAATTTTGGATTTAAAAGACACTTCTTTCCCGAATTTTTGCAAGACTCATAACTATCGCAGATTATTGAAAGCTCATTTCAATTACGAAATGACTAATATTATCTAGTATCAAAGATCTCTTATGATTTTACATTCGACTACGATTTGTTGAAGTTTTTATCCATTTTTATGCCACAACGTTTCGATATTTTAAATTGTCAAATTCTTGCTTGAAAAATGAGAGAAAAACTAAAGGCAGAGAAAATGGCAAAATATAGAAATAGGGAAAATCAAAGAGAAGAAAAGACCAAAAAATTTAGAGAGCGTAAAAAAAATATCGATGGGAAGAAATTCAGGCTGAAGAGAAAAGCTACATGGAAACGAGAAGCAGCACGTTTTTGCTTACTCTTTAGACAAAACTTTGAACAAAGAGCCATTCAAAGTTTCGTAAGGGAAAGAAAAGATGCTGTGAAACGAAACGGAGAAAGAAACGGGAAACAAGACAATGATGGGAACGGAAACTTGGAGAACTTTCTTTAAAAATTCAAGTTTATTTTCATACGAGGGAAATGTTCAGAATGCAAATCGTCCAAATCACCATGCCAATAACAACCGTGTGTCATTCGACAATCTACAAATCTCAACGGATGACGACTCGTGTTACTGGAAAGGTGCAATTTGGGTGATTTTTAAGAAAGAAAACCGTAAATAATTTCTATAGCTTCTCCACGACAGAGGCCGAATGCAAAGTGTGTCATACAGGCCGCATTTTGGTGCACGACGACGCTAGCACTCGGACGCTGAAGTGGAGTACCAGTTTTGGCAACTGGTTGCCATTGTGTTAGCCAAATGGTAGCGAATTTGGTATCTAGACCAATGAATAATAGGAAATTGTAGGGAATATTTTGATGAACGAATGAAGTTACTTGAAAACGAACGCCTTTTATAGTCACTTCGACACTTGCTTGACTACGAAAATTGCGAGTGCAAGGTGGAGCATTTCTGGGAATGAGACAGTGGTCACAAAATAGGAAAGGATAAAGAAAATGAGAAATAGTTAAGAAAAGTGATTCCATTCAAAGAGCACAACTAGCAGAAACTGTCGAAAAATTGACTCGAGGTGAGAAAAGTGGCTCTATTTTTGGTGGGAAAGGACGGCCAACGTTAGTGAATACCATGTGAATTTGCCCAAGTGGATTTAGACGATTTAAACATGAAGTGTAGGTTTCAGATAATAGGAAACTAATCTGTGAAAAATAATAATTCATTAAGATTGTAGAAAAAGTGTTCAAAATACGGTTGCTTTAGACAGTATTTCTGTAAATTTGCTTGCTTTTAGGTTAGATAGCAATTTACTCGGGAAAGGAACTTTAATATAGGTTTCAGAAGATATGAAATATGGTTGGCACGTTAAAAAATAATTGATTTAAAGTTTAAGCTTGCAGAAAAATCGAAAGTCTTCAAAAACAGCCACCTTCATACAAATTGCATTCAGATTTAGCAGTTTGAAAGGAAATTAGAAAAAAAAACAAGCAGATAATGATAAAATGATAAGGCGATGAAGGGATAACGAAAGATTAAACGTAAACTTGCAGTCTTTTTAAAGCAGAATCGATAGACAAAAGTTACGAATGAGACAAGATTATTTAGCTTTTCACTAGCTCGTGAAATTTTTCGGCGCTTACTATTGAAATACCGCGGAAATAGTGCAAGTTAATGATAATTTCTGAAGCATATCATGATGAAATTCGAGGAAATTTTGATTTATTTCGATATTTTAAACTTATTTGAGTCGATTTTTTCTAGAGCTACAGGAATGCGCATTCTTTGAAGATCTGTTATGACAAGAATAGGGGATTAGATAAAGGATAAGCGCTAATGAGAAAGGATTTGTGAAGACTTTCGATAAATTAAGACCCAACGGACGCATTTCATTAGAGAAATTAGGTTTTATGATGACGATCTTTGAAATTTCAGGTGAATGAATCACTTGATTTTACTCGAGCACTTTGAGGAAGGAACGTAAAGTTTGTATTTTTGTGGATCTTCAATTTTTCGAAGCACACTTTTAGAATTGTCTACTTTCTGTTTTACGAGGTATTTTTATTTAAACATGAATTTGGGAAAAAGAGATATCGATTCCAGACTTTTTTCCTTGATCCCTCAAAATTTTGAAACATTCTCTTTCTACAAAATTTTTAATGATGGAATGAAAATCGAACTTCAAAGATTCGAATAAGTTTATGACTTATGCAGAGCTAATGAAATTCTATTCCAATTTCCAAACTATTGTTGACTCCTCAAAATTTTCGAAACATATTCCCGTCATTTTCTAAAATTCCCCATTCTACAGTGCTCAACCGCTCAGCCCCTTTCGACACCCGTTTGTCTGTGTTTGTTTCGGTTTCGACTCTACCACCAGCACTCACATCTGGCATTTCACTCGCTTGTTTCTGTCAAAGAAAACAAATTTCCCTGTATCTCTATCCTTTCATCGAAGAGATAGCACAATAATTTGGAAGAGGAAAAGAAATTAGCCATTTAGAGAAATAGCTAGAGATCCGAAGTTAGTTTTGAAAGAAGAAATGAAAGTGTCTCTAACATTCTAAAGCAAAGAAGTAGTGAATTCTCTAATGTAATTTTGAAGAGAGCCAAAGATTTTCTCGAATCAGAGAAATAGTGCTGAAATATGAGAGAAGTAAGAAATCTCTATCACTGCTCTTTATGAATAACCAAATTTCAGAGGGCTGTAAAATATTCGAGCCGATTTTCTGACCCTATTTTTAGCATGCGACGAGAGATGCGAGTCATAAAGTCGGATGGTAGCAGAGAAGAAGAGAAATATGATTTCTAGAAACAAAAGCTACCGTAATCTTTCGGAAGTTATGAATCATTTCTTGCACTTTTACGAAATTCAAAATTTCTTTGAGATAGATTTTTCTTGGGCAATTAACTTCATCCTATGCTAAAAAGTCACTTTTTGAAATAATTTATTTCATTTACAAAATTTTTGTTCATTTTGGATCTGTTTACAGGATAATTAGAGATTTAATTATCCTAATCAAGTAATTAGTTTGATCTAATTAGCCTAATTAAGTGCGAATCGCCATTTGCCGGCCCTGAGCAGTGCCAATGCAGAGGCTTTTCGTGCACTCATTTTTGATCGCATTTGGACACGATTCAAGTCCGACAAATGAGATTCTGACAATTAACGAGATAATTGAGGAATAATTAGTCCTCTCTTAGCTATTCCACGACCAACAGTGAACTGTGATTCGGCACAAATTTTGGAGTCGATGGAAATTAAGTCGGATCTATCCCTGATCAAGGAACGGTCCGACTCAAGTCCCATAAAACTCACTGCGGATCACGAGTCGACTGCCGGGCGTGGCTAGAAGAGTTTTTTTTTCGAGAATTTTGATAGCACTTTCTAGGATATAGGGAATACTGGAATAGGAATAGAGAATCTTAGTGGAATACGGTGATTTTTTGGTTCTCAAAACTTTTACCCATTTCTTTCTTGGCTGAAATATTTTGCTTCAAAATTGGGCGAACTTTCCAGAAAAGTCGACTTTTTCCGAGCGATCCTAGCTGAGTATGGATCTAGTCATAATGCGGTTGGGATGGTAGGGTGGGGCGGGGCCTGGCTGCATGGCTCTTATCGTCACTCCGCCCCCTCGTCCATGTCGCAGTGCTGCAGACGCACAAATAAGTGGGCGGAGCGATGAATGATCGAGTTAATTGCAGCAGTCACGGCACACACCGCTTTCACGCTACCTGACCGTACACTCTCTCTACGACTCAGAAGCATACCCAGCTGGGAGGGCGGAGTGAAATGAAGATAGTTTCAATGTGTGTGAAAGTCTTTTTGGGAATAAAACAAGTTACAAATTTGTACTTGTTGAGCAGAAACGATTTTTTTACTACGTATCAGAGAAAGTTGAATGCATGCAGTGAACTTGTGTAATGCTTAGATGGAGAAAGGTTTAGAGATTAGTAAAATTGGAATAGATACAACAACATTCACTCATCGGATAAAATTGCATACCTTTGAAGGACCCATTTAGTCAAGGATTGCCATAGCAATTGGTCTAATGCTAATGAGTTTAGAGATTAGAGAAAATAGGCTGAATTTCGGAGGACAACATTTTATGAGGCGACCGCTTCAACCAACTGAGAATGGGTCCGAAACATTCACATCGGAGAGATCGACGAAAAAGAAGCAGAAAAATGCAGATACCCGGCGGAAAGAGGAAAGACGGTACGATGAAGGGAACCTCGGCAGAGGCAAGGAGACAAGGCACGAATCGGCTCCGCCCACATTTTTGGCGCGAAACAAAGAATGGGTTGTTGGGGCAGGGGAAAGATGGGGGTGAATGAGAAATGAAGGACGGTAATGGGATACAGACGGAAAGGGCACAGAAAATAGGGGATATTTGAAAAGTGAACACGCAAACTGAGGGACAATATTGTGAAGATGAGGCTATCATTATCTACAGAGGATACTACTTCGGGAGATTCGAAGGAGATTACACTATCAGGAATCGGAGAGATTTGGGAAAGAATAACTTATCGCTACTCTACGTTCGATAATGCCAACAAATGTCAACGATGAGAAAAATTCCACGTTGAAGATGTGATCATATCAGAAAGCTTGATAGGTTTCAGAAAACTCACTGTCAAAACGTTTGGATTACTCTTCAAATGCTGTTTGGACATTTTTAATCATAATTTGACCATATTCAGTGTTCTGATAAGTTTCGAGAAAATCTTTTCTTTTTTCAAATCTTTCGACTATCTTCTGATGCTTCGTTGAAAATTCTAGACCATTCGAACATTTTTCTTCTTGCCTTTCCGATCTAATGTTTGGCGCGTGCCGCCACCTAGATTCATTCACTCATTCCATCACCCATTTGGCCCTATCGGTTCATCATCGGAAAGGCGATGAAACATTCGGGGCAGACAGGGACAAAGTCGAGGAAGGACAGGGCAATGCAAAGCAAGACAAAGCGAGGGGAGGGTGACAAGACCATAAATTTGCGCATTTCGACGGTGTCGCTAGGGATAGTGCAAGGCGCAATGCAGAAATGTGTCACTTCACTGAACGGGCAAAGTTAGGGAGGCTGGGAGGAAAACATACCGGCTTGATTTTCGAAGAGGTTCGAAATTGCTGACACCTAGATTTCTGAAAGAAGAGAATTAAAGATGGAATTATGAACATTGATAGTTACTGGGGCATGTATTTATTCGGTCTTTTAAAATCGAAACTCTTTTCGAGAAAGTGATTATCTAGCATTCCCATTTTCAATCTACAGAAGGAAATGATCCCCGAAGTCACGTCCAAGATTGACAATTCATCAATCAAACAATGCATGCAGATCTTGACAGAGTGAGAAGAGCAAGAGAAACAAAGAAACGACTCCGAAAATGGGGGAAAAGGGTTGGGAATTCGTTGACAAGTGCATTGAATTGCACTGTATGGTGCCCTCTGGTGAAATACGGAATTGCCGCACCTGGGGAAGAGACTGAAAGAGTATCTAGCGGTATTTATTTATTCACGAATCTTCCATTACCCATTCTCTGAAGAAATATAGAAAGCTGAAATTGTTCAATCAAGAAAAGCCGAATTGACGCATTTTAGTTCTGAAATGAAATCATTTCGATCTAGATTTGAGCTCAGAAACGAAAGAATTTTTTTAAACTTAACGTTTTCAGACTCCGATCATCCGCTTTACAGATTAAATTTTACTAGTATCTGCCAGATATTACATCTAAATAACTTTTTCTGTGACTCAATTTCCTTTCACACATGTTAGAGAAGTTTCTTTTGAGATTGACCCGAGGTTATGAGGGATAATGGTCATAAAGATATAGACGATATGGATATGAGATGGAATAAGTGACTAAGTAAGTGATGCGCTGCTGCGTCTTTGTCGGTTTGCAGAGACAGTATGGGGTTGATTTAGAATAAAGGGTACTGTATAAACGAAGAAGAGAGTTGTTTATTGTAAATCAGACTAATGCGCCAAATGTCTAAAGAAATTTAGAAACGTGTTTAGTCTAAGGTTCGAAGAGGAAAAACTTGAAATTCGAAGAAGATTTCAGTTCTAAATATTTAATGTAAAACATAAAATGTTTAAAATTCAAAACATCTACAGCGAATTATTGTGAATTTGATAAATTCTTTGTCCTGAGGTTTTGAAACATGTTTTTTTTTTAAAGTTTTTCTTTAAAGAATGCTTATTTATTGAATCTAGAGAAAGTAAGTTTACTTTTGATAATTTGAATAAATATCAACGAGATGTCTCAGCGAACAATATAAAGTTTCACTATTCAAGATACTAAAATTTGGAAAATATCTCGTTCAAATTTCCAGGAAAAACTTAACTCTATGTAAAATCGACGCTGAATCGTAATTTATCATTCGCGTTGATCAGTAAATCGAGATGATAGATGGACTAATGGATAGACCCCGATAGTCGTGCCTTTTTGCCCTTCTTGACGAGGTCTGCCTCGTCTCCCGCTGTTCGCTCGACTCATCTGAATCCCCGATCGCAGGCTTTCGGGGATAGTCTCTCAGACAGGCGCAGAATCGACGCCTCACAGCAGGACGCCATCGGGTCGCGACATTCCAAAAGACGAAAAGACGATACCCACTTGGAGGCGCAAATCTGAAAAATATAAACAAGTAGAAAAGGAAATTCTTATTTTTTTCTGAAGTTGCTCACTTTGGCAAACTTGGAAACCTCAAGTTCGTAAACCATGCGAAAAATAGTATGAAAAAGAATCTTTTATCCATTACTCCTAATCTATTTCAAATGGCAGGAAAGCTTGAGATTTTCAACAAATATCTTATTTTTCTGAAGTAATTTCCTTGTCAAATTTTTAAAGAGTTTCTTCGAGCTAAAATTCTCAGTTTTCTGCTAACATCTTCAATTCTTTGTGCATCGAACGGTTCCAATTCATCGGTAAGAATTCCCAAGAAAAAAAATCGAGGAGGAAAGAAATTTTCGCGCAGCCTGTGAAACTCGCAGAAATGGGCCATTCGAAATTTTCCCGCCAAATTTTTTTCGTCGTCGGTAAAAAGCAAAACACATAGAAAGTAGCACGCTCCTTCCGTTTGTGAAAGTGAGAGATAAGGAAACTTTTGAGGGGGTTCAAAGAAGCAAACAGGTGAGGAATTTTGAGATCGCAAATACAAATGTTGAAATTTTAGGGGGATTTTCTATCAATTATACATTTTAGGAATAGTCTTTCTGGGTTCTGGTTCTTATTCTTGCTTTGTTTCACCACAAATTGTTTTCTTGAGCTGCAGAAAAAAACATCTCGTTTTCATTTTTTCACTTTCTGCCATAACTGTCTTTCCTCATCCAAAATTCTCTATCTTTTCTTCTCTTGAAACTCTAATCTCTCTCCTCTCGTCAATTCGTCCGGATTTAGGTCAACGGCGTCGGAATCTCGCGTCGTTTTCTCTGTTCCTCCCACTTTCCCGCTCTATTTCGCCCGGTTTGTCGCTTTCCTCTCGCGTCATGCTTGCCTTTCCTGTGAGGGATATCTGGATATTGTCCAAGGCAAGACGCGTATAAATCAATAACCCGTTCGTCATTTTTGCATCATCGTCATCTGAAGATGTTTTTGTAGTGTGTGAGTAGAGATGGAAAGCAGTAACGAGTGAGGCGACTCATGATTCTGCGTAATTTACCTGAGTTTTGTATTTAATTCTTCTTTCTTAACGTTACAATTTCATCTTCTTCCATTATGCACGAGACTTGTACGAACCCTTTTGCCTCAAAATGGAGTAATCATGAAAATCTTCCTTATTCATCATTTTCTTCGCCAGGATAAGAGCTTATAATGATAATTGATGAAGTTTTTTTCTTCCATTTTCCAAATTTCTTTCGCTGCCTTTTCCAAATTCGTAAAATCGTAATCATCAACATCTTCCTCATTTTATAGCCCGTGGACTATCTGGATATCTTCCTCCTTGCCCAGCCATCGTCAGTCCAATCAATAACTTGTTCTCGTGCTTGACGAGAAAACAAGAGAGAATCGAGATTTGCCCGTATTTCGGCAGAAGGAAATCCCCTCCGTGATGGAACACGGCGGGGCATAATCAAAACCTCCACAACACAGAAGATTCGATTCGACTTCAGTCGACCTCGAGAAATACGCGGTAAGATTTTACTGATTCTTAAAACTGTCTAGTCTTGTAATCTCGATTTTTTGTCCTACATTTCTCGCAATGTCAAATTGATCTTCGTCTTGGTTTGAAATAAAACTCATTCTTCCCTATCTAAAAAGTAAATTTCTGGCGGATATCAATTTTCGATCGATAATAATTGAATTTTAACATTTCCTTCACGAAAATTACGACAAGTTCTGAACGTTGAGGGCACTTTTATGGAATAGTATCTGATCGTTTTAAAAGCAACTGGATTTGAACCATTTTCTTTCTACCCATAGACATCTTCGCACAATTCTTTCAATTTGTGCTAGTAGATAGATTCGGAGCCAGTTGAAATAACTTTAAAAAAAACTTCCTTCTCTGCTTATTGTTATCAAAACTCATCCTAGCCCAGTGACCAATTATATTTAAAAAGTGAGTTCTCCTCTTGCTAAATATTATTTATATTATCTCTCAGCTGGTGTTGCACTTCTATGCTTCAACACATGAAAAGGGAATTTTCTCCTTCACTCGTCTCCGTCCGACAAGCTCTGTTTATTTACCTTTTGCAACACATGAAAACGCGCACCAACGAATCAATGACTCAATCCGCAGAATGGAAATCAGCTAATCGATTTGTGCCAAATTTTCTAAAGATTTATAATAACTTTTCCGAATATAAGAATTCCCCATCAGCTAATTTTCTATTCAACGCCACTGACGGAAGAGTCTCAGAAGCTTGGTTGATTTTTCTCTAAGTATTCATTGATTTTCCAAGTTATCCAAAATGCTGAAAGAAAATGTCGAAAAAGGTGAGAGAATAAATACACTTGATTTGGAGCGGGTTTTGACAAGACTTGATTTGGTCTTCTTGGTTGAAGATTTGACCTTTTACCCTATTTCCCCTTTATTATCATTTAGACTTTGAAAAAGGATTTTATTTTCATCTCTAAATAATACTCTAGTCTTCACTTAATTCGAGACTAATTCCGAGTTTTTAGATCACAACAATCCATCGATGAAGTACCGCTTATTCAACCCATTTCGCCTCTTTGTGGGCGCGTTTTTCGGCATCTCCATCCTGTTCACCTCCTTATTCGGCAATTATATCATCACCATGTTTCTGTTCCTGATTTTCCTGGGAAAACATCGCCTATGGCGTAGACTTATGGACAGAGCTATTAGCTTCTGGATGATGATACCTATAGTAAGTAAATTTATTACGGTATTATTTGACCTCATCAGACATCATTTTTATTCATTTTGAAATTCATCTGTACGGTCTATGGTAAGGCGTTTGCAATCCCAATGTGAACATAGAATCAAAAATGGCATGAAAAATTTAGACATATTTTAAAGTTGCTAAAGAACCACCTTCAGGGGTTCATCGAGTTCGTGTTCGGTGTTCGAATTCGCGTGACGGGTGATCTAATCGACATTGACAGGCCGGCACTTATCATCATGAACCATAGAACCAGGTCAATGACAATAACACAAACCAAAATATCGTAAATCTAACAATTGAATAAGACAATATCTCAAAATCGATACTTTCCTTAGCAAAACTCCAAATTTAGACTTGATTGGATGTACATGTGGTCGGCGTTGTATCAGCAAAATCCTTGGCTAATCACCACCAATAAAATCTCGCTCAAAGCTCAATTAAGGAAACTACCCGGAGCCGGTAAATTAAAAAATATATATGTTTGGAAAATGGGTATAAATTCAGGCTTTGGCATGGCCGGAGCTCAATACGTATTTTTGGAACGAAACATGGAAATCGATAAGATATCGTTCGATCAAGCTATCGAGTACTACAAAGGGATGGATAGAAATTATCAAGTTGGGAAAATTTTATCTTCTTTTCTATGAATGACGAATTTGAGCTTCTCTTGTTCCCCGAAGGAACGGATAAGTCCCCTTGGACCACAGTCAAAAGCACCGAATACGCGAAAAAGAATGGATTAAGACAATTGAAACACGTTCTATATCCAAGAACTACCGGGTTCTATCATCTGCTCAAGAAAATGCGGCAATGTATGTGTTTATAGTTTTTATTCAAATTTATCTTCGACCAATTTTATGAATCATATTTTAGTAGACTATATCGACTACATCTATGATATAACCATTGCATATCCATACAACATTGTTCAGTCTGAGGTAGGTTTCGCAAAAATACTCTATTTTCACTGCTATTTTGAAAAATATTCACGTGTTTTGTTTGATTGCTTTTAAATTTAGGTAGAACTAGTTCTGAAAGGCGCTGGCCCACGGGAGGTTCATTTCAACGTTCGAAAAATCCCAATTTCTCAAGTCCCACATAGCGAAGAAGACACCGGAAAATGGCTTCTAGAGTAATTTTGTTCCTTGCAAAAAGAAAAGAAAGATTTGAAATTTTAGCAAATGGTTAGAAAAGGAGGAGCTATTGGAAAGTTTCTACGCGGATCCTAAGCCCTACAATCGAGAATTTCAAGTTAGACAGGGAGAAGGAGTCTGGTGTAATGTAAGTTTTTTTTTTTATTGAGTTAAACTAATTTTTGTATTATAGTGGCGCGAGTCATCTCTACATCGATACACAAAACTATTCTCGTTTTTGTTCTGGTTGTTCGTAGTTAGCGTTTGCAGCTACCACATCTTCTTTCTGCCATCTTTACAGGTTTGAAATTTAAGTTATTTTTAAACTTTGAAAAATTGTTCCATTTCATTCTGGAGAGCAACTGCCATTTGACGGAATGTTCTTTTCTCACACTATTTCTTTTCGCTTTTCCCTCTACCTTATCTCTAGCTGTAGAGTTACTTCATTCCGTTCTTCCGTCGCGTTCCGTCAAATAGTAACTACCATTCTAGAGCTATGCTGGAGAAGATTGATTTAGGATTGATTTTGAAAAATTAACCCGTTGTGCTTTTCAAGAAGTCAGAAAAAATTTCGTAAGTAATATCATCTTATTTTCCAGATTGGTTTCATCTATTTCGTGATCGCAAGCGGGTACGTCTCATGGTATCATGGAGGCATCGATCGGTTCGTCTATCGGTCGTGGCGCCAATCCACACAACGCGATAACTTCATCTAGAAAACTCTAGAGGCAACTCGGAAACGACAGCGAGTCGGAGAGCGTCTTCTCTTACACTATTTTTGTCTACTCAACTCCCTTCGCCCATCTCCAACTGTAGTCTCCGACTCAGTCATTTCAAAATTGCCAATTCTAGAACATAGCGAATTGGTAGAGAGCGAAATTCTGGAATAGTTCTGATTCTAGAAAATCACTACAGAAAGATTTCGATAAAACAATTATTCTGAAAAGTTTCAGAACGAAGTCTTTCTGGATTTTCTAGATTTTTTTTGTAGAAGAAAAAAACCAGAATTTTTCCCTCTGCAAGTTGAAACGATAGAAATTCTAGTCACTAGATTGAGAAAAGTTGCCAAATTGTTGTACAGAAGAGATTGATGAATAAATTATTGAGATTTTTTTAGAATAATAAAAAAAAGAAAACCCAAGAAGGAAAACGACAAAAATGAATTTTCCAACGTGTTTTCACTCTTTCTTCCTTCTTTTCTCTGCTCTCGCACTATTTCTCCTCATTTTTCGCACTGGAGCAAATTTCCCGCACTCTTCTCAATACAATGCGGGAATATTTTTCGTTCAAACCTTTATCTTCTCTTTTGAGTTTTTATCGATTTTATTCTTTTCCAATTTCAAGATCCAGCAGACCTAGGGAGAACGATCGTCAGAAACCCCTTGCGGCCTGCCCTAGTATATCTTCTTAGCGAATTTCTATCTTTGACCTTTAATAGATCCGAATTTTAACCAGCGCGCCTGGTGTGTCATAACTATGATTTCGTTCATGCGACCCACCTCCCGCATATTTTCTTCGCCTGACGAAAGCACTTCCTAAGTCTGGGATCTAGTAGTCCAACCGCTACTAATCCAGCAATCTGGCAATTGGACTAATCTATCTTTGGTACAAAATCTAGCCTCGCTCTCTATTATTTTTCACGATTTTCTTCGAAACCTATAATATTAAAACTTTCTTGACCTTTTGAAAGAGTTTCATTCCTTAAAAATCTAGATAAATCAAAGTTTTCTGGAAGGTGAGATTTTAGAAATTTCGCTTTTTTCAGAATGGACTCGCGACTTCTGCGTCAATGGAGCTGTCGCCCTGCAATTCGCCACGTACCCGACTTGTTCTTCCTCGATCGCTCCTCCATCGACAACCTCAAAATCGCCGTCGATTCCAGGCAAATCTATGAGAATACGGTATTTTTTCTATTTCGAATTTATAAATTTCGAGTTTTTTTTTCAAATTAGAGAAATAGCTTTCTACTTTGCTAGCTTACTAAGGATTTCCCATTAACCAATTAAAAATCTATCTTTGATTCGGGAAATTTTTAAATCTACATTTTCCATAATTTATTATGATGCAGTTTTAGGTCTCCTGGGTGACATCTCGTTTCTCGTCTGCCTCGGACGATCTGCTTTTCCTGGCTGACGACTTCGGGCAGCTCGTGCTGATCGACATCTCTCAATTCGACAAGCCCCTTCCCCCAAATTCGATCTGCAGTCATCTCATTAGAGCAAGTAGGATTTATTTCATTTTTTAAAAATAATCTTCTAGATAAGGTTCAAAGAGTTTTAGGATTTGTAGTGCAAATTTTGGAGATTCTATTACTAGTTTGAAAATTCACGTTCGTATAAATTATTCGTTTTGTCATGAATTTCAAAAAATTACGGTTAAAATTGTAAGGTTCGTGGATGTTTCTATGCTGAGATCCTTTTGAAAACAAATGAAAATTCTTGAAAGAAAATAATTCTGAAGTTTCAGAAGTCCAAGCGCACTCGGCGGCCGTCATCGACATTGTGAATGTACCTGGAAGGCCGAATGAAATACTCACGTTTTCTGGGGACACGCAAGTCAAGTATACATTTTTAGAACTAGAAAAAAATAGAAAATTTAAAATTTTCAGAATCTGGGACGTTTCGACCGGCCAAATGCAGCTGTTTTTCGGACATCAGAGGACGGTCAAATGTGGTTCTTTCATTCCCGATTCACCTTGTAAGATTTACTCAAAAACTTTTATCTTCATTTTAGGACGCATTAAGAAGAACTTGAGGTTTTTCATAAATATATCCGAAATTTCTCTTTTGAAGAAAATAATTGTAATTACATATTCTTTGACTACCGTGATCCTTTTCCTTTCAGTCGTATTCGTGACAGGCAGCAAGGCTGGCGACGTGCAGGTGTGGGATCGTCGCGTCGTCGAGGTCCAAAAGAAGAACCTCAAAGGCAGACGCTCCGTACTCAGTTGTGATAAGGCTTTTAAAGGTATTTGTTTGTTTTACAAATATTTTCAATAGTCAATTTTCTGTATGAGTTGACATCACGAAAACGACCAGTTTGATAGTCGCCAGTAATGTAGAGGTTAAATTTTTCTAATAACTTAGGATACTCGATCTTTTCTATTTATATTCAGAAGCTAGTATTTCAGTTGGACTATTATTTTGTATTGCCAAAAACTATCGAAAAATTTGAAACGGGAGAAATACGAAATTTGTAATTTCCAGAATCGAACAATCAACCGAACTGTCCGGCCGTGACGGGAATCGCTTGCACCTCTGAGGTTACTGTAGTCGCCGGATCTGCTAATTTGAACTGGTAGATTTTTAATTTTACAGAAAAAACTTTCTTGGCTTATCAGCATTGCTTTGGTTCCCAACTCTATCCTACTTTCAAAGGACTTGTAAAATTTTCTTTTGATTTTAAATAAAAGTAAAATTTATTTTAGTGGCCTGAAAGTGTTCGACCTTCGGAAACCGAACCTGAACAAACCATCGGCCTGGATCAGCACCTACAAAATGCCCAACATGCACAAGGCCAGGGAGGGTAAATCATTTTTATTTTCGAAATTTAGAATGTGTGTTAAAGAAAATGTTTACCTGAGTCGTGTAATAGCTTTACGTTTTTATTGGCAAACTGAGAGCATACGAATTATAAAATGATTTTTCATTGAAAGTAGGCGACTAGATTCATTTTGGATTTACTATAGACGAAAAAAGATGTAATTAGAAAATATTCTTCCTTCTTAATTTTAGGAGTCGGCATCACTTCGCTGTGCCTGGACCGTCACTCTGCGTCTCTGTTCGCTTCTGCCCGGAGTCACCGAATCTACGAGTTCGCTGCGAATTCCAGTATTCAGGATCCAGGTTTCGTTGCATCTTCAATTTTTTAACATTCTACATTTTTGCTTCGCATCTAAAACGATTCTTAGTTTTTTTTCTCTGAAATTTCAAATAATTGGTTTAAAATTTCTGAAATTATTCAGTTTCCTTTTTTCTCTCAACTTTATAGCTTTAGAAGAAGTTTTTAGTCTTTAAAAGTTCGTTATTTTTGAAAAATTGAAATTTTAGTCAGAATTCTTCACGGAGTGCACATCGTGGACTACTGTTCACAAATCACGTGCAGCCCCGTCTCGGATCATCTCATCAGTGGATCTGACTCCAAATCCGCCTACATCTGGGATTTGCAGGTTTGATTTTCATGTTGATCGAGATCATTCATGGCCGAGAAGATTTATGTTTCTACATTTTTCATATTAAATTGAAGTAAAATATCATTGGTGAAGTGTGGAGCAAAGATTGACAATAGCATTTTTGTACTGATTAAAAAACAATCTTTAAAGAAAAGTTCTCGACTCGAATAAATTGAAGTTGTAACATAGGTTTTCAGAAAATCCCTCGCAATCCCGAAGGACTGACAGTGGACGTCGATTCAGTGGAGACCCAGCCGATATTCGCCTTGCATGGCCACACTTCCAAGGTGCCTTCTGTTGCGTGCAGTCAAAATGCGACGTGAGTTATTCAACCTGATTTTCACGTCCTTTTCTTCTGCAAAGTACTCGTAACTCTTAAAAATGCTCTTGATGAAGCAAGAGCAGTTGGCTCAACGAGTATGATTGAGATCATAATGGATAGTGTGAAATTGCTGAAACTTACCTAAAGCTCGTATAAAGATACACAATTTGATAAAATTCGTAGCATTTAAGATATATTGCATCGATAGACGTGGAATCGAATGTCCGAATTTGGCAGCACGATCCGGAAGAGTGGCTGGTTTCTGAAGATGAGGTATTTATTTATTTATTTAAAAAAAATAAAATTTTCTTTCGTTTTAAATATGGCAAAATTTATTACACAAGTGTCCAGATTGGTAACAAACTTATCGAGGATTATTATCTACTGTTTTTTTTTTTACAAATCTGAGCACCCGTGTTACATATCGCCTTATAAACAGTTTTCTTCAGAAATTGAAGCCAATTTGTAAAGATCCGGAATTTATTGGCTACGAGCGAGTTCAGTTATGTGGTGACAGCAAAAACGGTTCCGACTTCGATGGATAAAATAACCTGGAGTTGTTTTCTAAAACATTTATTGGTATTTTTTAGATTTATTGCTTCTGAAACGTGTATTTTTCCGATGTTTCTTTCAAGTTCCTGTAAATCAGACTATTTTTGGTGTCTTTCTGTGATTCTAGTAAAGGTCTAGTAGGACTAAAATTACACAAATTCAATATTGTTGTTTCTGAACCATTGCTCGATTTTCATAACTTATCTTCGTAAAATAAATAAACAAGTCATATTGAAATGTTCTGTTTAAAGCATATGTAGTTATATCTCAAATCCTGAGTTTTTTACCGAATTATCCAAAACGAGAAACGGTATTTGCGCACCAAATGCTGGTAAACTGATGAAATTTTTAGAGGCAGTTGAATTTTTCAAAATCCAATGACTGATATCTACATTGAAGTGAGGGAGAGTGAATTGCTTGAAAACGTTTTGAAAGACATACTTTAGTTCAATGAATTCAGAAGCCCGAATCGACGTCCTCGATATCGATAACGCAGACGGTGAAGGCACGCAAGAGAAACACCGCAATGCACAGAACTGCCGACAGCAGAATTGAAACCAAGGTTGGAACGTTTTAGAATGACATATTTTTTTATCAATGAGGTAGGAGGAGAATGATTTCATCTTATGATATCGTTCAAAATGACATGTGTCCAAATATAGAAAGCTAAACGTGTGTGACAAATTTGTTTGTAAATACAAGTTTGAGACCATGAGACGGCTTTGATATTTTAAAAATCAGTTTCGATTACAATTTCTGAAAATTTGTCGATTTACCTCTTGATTTTGAATTTACAGTTTCTGGGCGGTGAGCCAAACTACCAGAAATACGACCTGACCGAGTGCACCGCCATCGTCGATGGGGCTCTCGTCAGTCTGCCTGCAAGGGTAGAACCGTCACTTCAAAATCAATACCTTCAAAGTCAAATCGGGAATTCGCAGGTTCGCGTCATCAACCAGTGCGACGGCTCGACGCTCATTCACTACGTCCTCTGCAATGCGACGGTGAGATTGTGACCTTAGACTTCGATCATTAGCATCATGAAGTGACCTGAAAAGACATTCCAAATACGACTGGCTAAAAATTAGTCAATATTTGACCTACACCCCATGGTACTGTCTCTTCAAATGAATTATTTTCGTGTCATGAAGTCATAGACTTCCATGACTTTAAAATTACTGCGTGAAGACTGAATTTCCATGATTTAGGGCGAACGTATGATGGACATCAAGACGTGCATACGTGGTGAGACCATCGAGGGGTTGATCATTAACGGAGTGCGTTTGAAGTGAACGCGACTGCGCATTCGTGCTGTGTGACAAACAGGCGAACCAATTGATGCAATGGAATATGCCATCCATCTGTGCACAAAAATTGCATTTAAAAATTCCAGACCCGTCCACTTCTATCCCACCCGCACAACACACAATTTCTTCGTATCAACACTCGTAAATAAAAAGATTTTTCGAAGATCGCTTTATTGAATTTTTGTATTTGATATTCTAGAAAAATGTACAGGAACGAATAAATTAGGAATTGAAAAGACTAGAAAATAACAATTTACCAGTTCGAATGAAAATGTTTGAGATCAAGTTAGGCTGGAAGTAGATTCGTCAGAATTTTCGAAGATTTGTTCAGTGATTTTAGAAATTGTTGTCGTGTTTGTCGTGAAACGATGCCGACATGTTGCATAGAATATTCCTTAGTTTGTCGAGCTGAAACATAACACGTCCTTCAACTGCTGATTTTTCCGAACTGAATTTTCGAAAAATCTATAAAATCAAGTTTTTACCTCCATCTTGTATTGCTCTTCCCTTCGTTCCAATTCCTCAACTCTTTGCAGTGCCTGTTTCAATTCGGTCTCTTTCTGATAGAATTGTTCCTTCTTCATTCGCCTGCTTCGTCGTTGCGCTTCTTTGTTCTTGTTCTTCTTGATTTGTTGTCGTTCGCGTTCAGGCAGCTAAAATTTTTTTTATAATTCTACGATGAACTGCATTATTTCTTGACTTTTCGATGTGGAAATTTCACGAAATGAGCTGGGAAAACCTGGATAAGGTAATTTTTTTGTATTAATCTATCATTTTTAACAACAATTCAATCCTTACATGAGCAAATTCGGGTTTTCTTCCTCGCTTCCTTCTTATCGGCATCATTGGACTGTTCGAATTCGAATTCGGCAGACTATGTTCTAAGGCTTGGAAATTCGGACTTTCCATCGAGCTGCAGTGACTTGAAGCCGAAGAAAATCCGTAGGGTGAGTCGATCTAAAGTTGGTTGAATTCCATCTTTAAACATCGAATTTTTTCGATAGTTGATAAACTCCCTAATTTCTTCATGAAAGATGCTCGCGATCAGTGTATCAGTAAGGAAATTTACCTGATTAAAATCCGAATAGTTGGAAGGTGGATTCGGCACTGCTGATGAGCACTGCGATGCCAGCGAGGCGCTGGACTGCGAAGAGAAGCTCACTTGAGTGTCCTCGAAATTCCCCCATCCGTTCGAATTCTGCGGAAAATTTGTGCAGACCGTCAGGTTTGGTCGATTCTGGTGGTTGTAGTTCGGATTCTGGTAGTCAGAAGTCATGTCGGAATAGGGTTGGTTACTGTAGGTTGTCGGATTCTGATTGGTGCACGACGAATAAGGAATATTCATGGGTGGCGACGGGCCGAAGTATGGGTCCCATTTGATATCTTCTGGGTAGAAGTTAGACGTTGCATTCATGACGAAAAGATTCCGAAGTACGGTATCGTAGAAAACCAGTTTAATGGTTTGAAGAAGGGCTCGTGTAAAATTTGGCTGGTTTGAAGAGCTAATCGGCAATTTGGCAGGCTTTTTAAACTGATTGAAGTTGGCGATAAGACAATTCAGACCTGAGGCTTATCATGGCGAGGGACGTGTTCAATATAGGTGAAAGAGAGTTGGGTTTTGAGAGGTTTCGAATGAAAACTGATATGAAAATATAGGGCACTTTTGGAGATGATGAGAAAATATAATGAGCAATATGGCAAAAGGAGAGCGTGCGAAATTCATAAATGACGTTTCCAGCAGAACACGAATTCGCCGGAAACGTTGACGTAACAGGCTACGCCCATGCTAACGCAAGTTGGGAGATAAGTGTTGGAACGTATGGAAATAACAAGCTGGTAAGTTCGCATCAAATGCCATCGAAATAATGCAAAATGATGGGAACACATTTCCATGATCGCGATCAAAATGTCATGCATGCCAGAAAACGTTGATGTGGTGTAAATCAAGGGGATCTTTAGTCAAACCTAGAGAGGACGATCATCAGAAAGCCTTTGCGACCTACCCCCCTATAGTTTATTTCGCTCGACGAAGTGCTCCCTAGTATGTTTTTAGTGTCAGTTATGCAGTCTCATAACCTAAACCTGAAGTAATTGTCTTTTTTATTGACTATCACTTGATTGCTTTTGCCAGTCATTTGACCATAAAATGTTCCTTGCAAATATACGGAAGAAAAATTTAATCTCACAAGGCAAACAATAGCTTATTGTTCAGCAGTTCAGAGGTAAAAAAGTCTGAAAGAATATATGAAATTCTTGCAATTTGCTATCTTCTTCTTCTGGTCGATTTTCATTCAGCATTTCGTTGTGATTATTCTGACCTTCAATACGTTGCTTCATAAATTATGATGATCATCAAAATGATTACTCAAACAGTAGCTTATTGTCATGCATCGAATAATCTAGTCTACGTCGATGTATCGACGATTTTTGCGTCACATCTTATTGAACTAGAACATCGGTAATGATTCATAATTTCCACTATTACAGCTAGTAAAACTAACAGAAATGGCCTATCGCTTATCAGTTGGCATAAATGGCAAAAGCGACAGTTGAATTGACCAAAAATAACTGATAATACATCTGCATGGAACAAATGATTCATTATCACCGTTACTCGGAAAACTAATATTATTCTTTTGTGTGTGAGAAATTGCAATTGGCACCATTTTTCAGCGAGCCTGATAAATTTACTTGCCAACTATTTAGGGATGTTCGAGCTTGACTTCAACGTCACAATTATCTTCATAACAAGGTTAAATTTGCTCTTGAGAGTTATTCTTGAGGTTTAGTGCAGCTAAATTTGACGATCGAACAACCTTGCGATTATGAGAAAAGACTTGGCTGAAAAGATCTATTTCATTAATTCATGTTGAACTCTATTCTCAAAAAATACGCTACGATCGACTTTTTGACTGATAAGGAAAGCCTCCCGTCATTAAAGTTTACTAGACGTTTCGTCTAGAGTTGGGCATTCTTAGAGAGCAAATTTAATACCGATAGAATTCTACACATCCGATAAAAATGCGACGTATTAGCTACGCAATGCTACGCTTGCACAAATATTTTCTATTGCAAAGCGATAAGCACTGGTAAAAATGATAATTACCTGCGTTTTTGGAAGCGTCGATGAGTAAGCGATAACGAATACGAGCGATATCGGCCAATCTAACAACTTTGGCAAAACGAACAAGAGGGTGCGGCTTATGACCTCACCACTCCCTGAATGGTGACCTAATCATTACGTCTCAAATTTCACGGATTCGCTTTAGATATTAAAAAAAGATTATATTCCAGGGAGCTACTTTCAATTAATTACATTTTTCTGGAAAATATATCTAATTCAGTATTTGTAACAATATCGTTTCTGAACGACATTTATCGGCATATGTAGCGGCTTTTGTAGCTTGATAAAAATATCATATTTTCAAGCAAATTCGCTCCTAAAACAGCTCTAGACATGCCAATAATTTCATAAGAGTTTATTGATTCGAAATATAATCCTAAGATCATGATCATATGAATAATGAAGTGCAGTCGTGCTACCAAAACCCCCCAAAAATAAATACTATACAAAAGCCCATTTGAAATACCATATGGTATCATTTTGAGTAATCTAGGCGTTGCCCTATTCTTCCCCGCCCAGAGTCTTCGATGACGCCCGAAAATCGTTAAAAATAGTAATTATTCAGCGATAATCTCCTAATCGAACACGATTTTATTGGCGTTGCTGGCTCATCCTTCATTTATGAAGAAGTGCTTGGCACGTATGAAAAATATTTACCATAAAATTACTTCACACGTCATAAAATTTCGGCGCTTATTAATTCAGGGGTTGAATCATATTTTTTTTTAAAAGATTTTATAGGTTCTAGAAAATACCAAACTCTGAAAAAATGCGCTTTTGATATTTATTCGAAATTTTAACACCAGGTTAGCTCCCTACTGTAGTTTATTCCCAATGATGTGATAGTGTACAAAAGTGCTATAACTCGATAAAAATACCCCCGGTATCTTTTAAAGTGATGTTAGCTTTCGATAAATTTTCGTATCGCTTTAAAAGTTTAAGCGTGGGAAAGATCATTTTTATCGTTGGGGCGTTTTAAAATTTTGGGAACCACGAGAATTGTAAATTGATATCACTTCCTGGCAAAGATTAGAAAACCTGCTCCACTTCGTCAACTATTTGAAAAATATTCCAGACGGTTTTGGACCCCTATATTTTATCACAGGTGAAAGGTTTTTATCGTCCCCTAAAATTCCAAGGAAGTGAAGGAAGAAAAGTGATAAGAATAGTGAATCTTTTGCAACCTTTTCCAACTTTATAGTGACAATTGGTGCAAATCCTGCGTGTAATCGCATCGACCAACAGAATGCGAAATAATTGTAGCAACAGTTTAGAAAATGATGCGATCCATTTCTAAAAATAAACATAGAAAAGCGTAGGTCAAGCTAAAGGACAGTGATTTTAGAGTGTCAGTAAAGTAAATGAATGATACAATATTAGGGAATGTAAAATTTGTAAATGAAATTGCTTTCTCTTCACCATTCTAAACTTACTAGAAATTGCATGAAGATGTAGGCGAAAAAAATAAAAACTTTTTTTTATCATTAATTCTTGTGAAGATCAACTTTCTTTCAATGCGTTTTACAATTTTCTTATATTTGTAGTTTTGCAGATTTGAAAGAAAAGGACCAAAGAAAAATTTCAGTGAAATTGTCTAATTAACGAGGAACCAAAAATAGAATCGATTTTTGCTTCACAAAGTGGGTAAAGTTTGCGGGCTCTATTTATGTCGTGAAGATCAGCTAGCTTTCATATTGAATTTTAAAAATCATGGGTCGTTTTCAAAAATTTATTCATTTGAAAAGTTTAGATTATCGAAGGAAGAAAATGCTGCCGGTAAATAAATCGTAGTCGTGACACCCATATGTAGAGTTGTGCAATTGGTTCTTTAGTTCATGAAATTTGAGATGACGATTTACTTCTTGTACTAATATTCGCCGCTCCAATATCTGAAAAAATTAGAATTACCTAAACCTAAATTAGACAGCCAAGAAGAGCAAAAAATATATTAAGAAGAAGTCAGCTTATTTATCGATCTTTATCGTAAGCTATTAAAACTTGCCTTCAATATCCACAATAATAGTATCTGAAATAAAATGAATTAAATTTTTCCTATGTTTTCTGAGACAAACCCATATCCTGAACCGTTACACGA
>LIAE01007239.1:0-17868 GCA_002287525.1 Diploscapter pachys
ACTTGTGGAGCTGGAAACTTATGCATGAGCACAGGAAAATGATAGAATTTGTGAAGAAGCACTGAGAAAAAGCTTGACATTGTCGATAAAATTCACTTTGCTTTCTTGAAGGAATAAATTGTCATTGATATACTTTTCATGAGTATATTATGTTGGTCAGGGTCATCCAGAAATGGGTTTTTTTGAATTTCGGAAAACAAACAGAAATCAATTTTCAAGATTTCGGAAAAGCAAAAACAGAATTTATGGACGGCCCTGATCCCGACTAGACTTGTTTGGGAAGGAAAACTCGAAAACCATTTTATTCCATAGAAAAATAGTGTATGTTAATTTGCAATTTCAACTTTGTATTCCACAATATGCAATTCCTGCATTGTGCAAAACAGTTTCGGGATTTTCTGCCCGAGCGATTCTAATAGAGTACTTTCTAACTCTTCAGACCCGTGTTCACCATCACGAAATGCCCATATAAAAACAGCCTATTTTAGAGTTAACACCTGAAAACTCTTAGCGAAGACTTTTTACCAATTTTGAGCCAAACCCGTTATGCAGTGTACTTTCCTTGTAAAATACTCTTACATGTAAAAATGGCTGTTCGCTATTTCGATTTCAAATCTTTCAAAATCAAAATTATAAGCATAATTAATACTTGATAAAAGATTGAATAATCTATTGAACTCACTGATAGCCTCGGGAAGATGTGCGATGGCGAATTCGTGTGGCGGTCTGGTGTCAATCAGCACTGCATCTCTGGCTATCTGCCCTCCCTCCCTGTCCTCTCTGCAAGTCGCATAGTCCTTTGTCTCGATTCGATCTGCTGCATCCAAAATATGGACAGGCTCGATTTTGTCGTGAGCAGAAGAGCCGCAGAATGCTTCATAGTCGATCAGCTCCTGAAATTATGAGACTTTGAAATTGCCTTAAAGAAATATAGGGTGATCCACGATAATCTTCTTGAATAGCTTTCTTTCTGAAAGCTATTTTTGGAAATAATCAATTGACCTCAAAATCCAGCTCGATGGGGCATTAATGAAAATGCACGGTTTTTATCCGCTTTCCATTTACGGATAACCCTGAGCATATAGGTGATGGACCCTTTTCTGGACTTTGTCGCAGAAGAATCGGTCACTTTTATTTTGTTACGTTTCTGGACAAGTTTGGTATGAAAAATATGCGGAATTTTATGTTGATTCCAAATCTGAAAACCTTTTTCAATTTTCATTGATTCGAAGAGAAATATGCCTGGAAAACCGTATATTTTTTAAAAAATTGTTCATAAATCCCCCTCCGAGCCGTATTAGATCTTGTTGGCCGTTTTCGAAAATAATTTTCAGGAGGAAAGTTATTCAAGAAGTTGTAAAGTTATCGCAGAACGCCCTGTAGATTCGTTTCTATGGAAAGCGTAGTTCAATATCTCATTTGAGAGCAGTGATGAAACAGGATTCGGGTTCAGGTTTTCAAAATTGCGAAATTTTGATCAATATCATTTTTAGATTAAATTTCTCGTCGGTTTAAAAAATAAAAAAAATAAAAAATATATATATATAATTATTACTTTGACAGTAGGATTTTCTCCGCAAACTGCGCAACTCGGATCGCGTTTTCTCAGAGAAATCGTCCTTGTCTGTCCTGTCAGTCCATCCAACATCCACATTTTCGACGCAAATGAAGCTGAAATATGAGAATTAACAAATGCAGGCTGATTTTTCAATAACAATTCAATCCTGCAGCGATTTTGATGATTTCCAGAGCCTGCATCGAGCCGATCAATCCGACAATCGGCCCTACCACTCCACTCTCCGCACAATTGGTCATCAGCTGCGCATTCGGGGGAATCGGAAACAGACAGCGGTAACATGGACCGTTCTGAACATAAAAAATAATCAAAATTGAAGTTTTGTTTGAAAGGAAAAACACTCGTTTCTCAAATAAGGTACAAGTTACACACAATTTGACAATGAAAGAATAAGTGGAGCAGAAAATTCTATGATACCTGATAGTTGTAGACAGACAGTTGTCCCTCCCATCGCAGACCACTTCCACTCACCAGCACTTTCTCTAACAGAACACACGCATCGTTTACCAAATACCTGAAAGAATAGCCACCTCAAACAGAGAAACGAAGAGGCTTAATTGCGAAATTCACTAGTTTAGCTTGTCATTGGTTATACTCAATTTCGATTTCTCTCAAGGGAAGTGCACAGATCTCGATGAAGCTTTCCAAGTAAGAGGCTGAGGTTTTCAATGACGGGGATTACAATGGCAACATCAAAATCGACAGAATAGGGATCTGTAGTCAGAGAATTTTAAGTCGTGTTTTACTCGCATTTCGAGTAAGAAATAAGCAAATTCGCTATCAAAAATGTAAGCTAATTTTAAATTTGTGAGTACAAATGAAGAATTGACGATTTTTACCAATTTCGGAGTTCAGGATCCTTATTTTGCCGATTTTTATGTTATTACCGTGATTCCCCTTATCGAAAACCCCTATTTGGAAAGCTTCGTCGAGATCTGTGAGTTCCGATCTGTGCACTTCCCTTGTTAGTAGTAACAATTCATAGTTCAAAAAATGAATAATGTTCTAACCTTGTAGCCGCATTGTCAGAACAGTCGGCAACGATATCGAACTGAGAGAAAATGTCAGGAGAATTTCTTGAGGAAAGTGTCGTTTCGAATGTCAGAACGTTGATGTTCGAATTCAGACTGAAAACTATCTTCTTTCATTCGAGAACACAAAATTTGTACTTGTTATCATTCTATGACTGACGAGTTTCCTCAAAGTTAAGTATTTGATAATCAGAAGAAAGATGATAAAACAAACTGGGATAATTTTGTATTGTGAAATATTCATCGTCATATTTGGTAAAAAAAAAACTTCGGATAAATTTTTAATAGGAACATTGCAAAAACAACTTACGATTTAATAGTCCGTTTGAATGACTCGACTTTTGACTGACCGGCATTCGACTCTGGATGAGCGATTTGGCGGTGCAAATTGTCGAGGGAAACCTGAAATTTGTACTACATACAGTAATACTGTCTCTAACGGCAGAGAAATTGTGCTCTCTGTATTTTTCCATGCTATTTCTCCCTTACAGATAAAAAGTGAAGAAATGAAGACGAAAACTATATTGCCGTTAAGGGACAGGATAACGTAATTTGAGAATGAAGAAAAAATCTTCAACAGTTAAATTGAATTTATTTACAGTGTCATAATCGACAATTCCGATAGTTCCAATGCCAGCCCCAGCCAGATACAAAGCAACCGGACAGCCCAATCCGCCTGCTCCGACGATCAGCACTCGGGCGTCACGAATACGCTGTTGTCCTGAACTAATAGGCAATTTGTAACTGATAAGATGACGTGAGCTATCTTTTCCCACAATTTCGCCCTAATTTCGTTTCCTCTCCTATTCCTAACTCTAGGTCTCGTCACCCCGTCATCCACGAATTGCCGAATTAATAAAATTTTCTAGCACATTTATAACTGGACGTTTTCATGAGTTTAAAAATAAAAGACAAACACAAATCGAATTGTAAAGGCGTTATGAGTCAAAATGCTTCAATTTGAAATTCGAATAAGTGAATCTCGAAATATCTGTAATCAGTACTTCTTACACTGCTTCGAACTCGAATCGGATTTTTCCTTAAAGAAACAAAAATCAAACTTTAGATAATCACTAAAATATAAAGAACTATTTCTGTTTTAGTTTTGGTAATAGCTTTTCAAGATAATTCAATCTGGAGAAGTAACCTGTGACTCCTATTTCAGGCACAAGAAGCTGTCGACTGTAACGCTCGATGTCGGCCTTCGAGAGTGGAGTGGGCTCTACTGAACTTACTCCATTTGCCGTGCAGTCGCTGGGTTCCATTTGAACCGAATCACTGAAATAATCAAATGATAAAATAAAATAAAGTAAAATAAGTTTCAAGGTTTCAAAACAAAAATACGCGTAAACGTAAAACAAAATGGTCAAGATACTGAAGCGTTGGCTGCAACGACAAAACATAATTCAACAGGAAACTGTAGATCAAATTATATTAGTTTATTCAAAGTTATTCAATAAAAATATGTATGAAGTAGGTAATTGAAGAAGAATAAATGAAAGCCGATTGTTTGTAGAAAGACGAGATTCAATGACTCGTATGGTAGGGAGTAGAAATATTTGAATTGTTGTGTCATCTTACTCCCAATAAAATTTGTAAAATAGTTATCGTGCTCGCCACTAGAATTTGGTGCTGGAAAGAGCGCGCTCCAATTCAAAATAAGTGTTTTCCTCTTTCTTCCTTCTCCCCAGTAACTGATGAAAGAGATGACAACGCACATTCCTCATTAGAGCGCGCTCTTTCTAGAGGCGAACACGGTATTTTGTAGAAATTCGCATCCTATTCATTTGTCCGTTTGCTTCTTTTAGTGCTCAAAGGAATACTCGGCATACTCCTTTCTCTTTCCAGAAAGCTCCCATAGTTTTCTTCGAAATTTTTCTAAACGAATATTTTTTTCGTGAAATTTCAAAAGTCATCCAACTTGTTGCCTCCACAGCCAAATAGAGATGCTCTCCTTCTGATCCATCATGAAAATCGACCCCTCAAATCTGGTGACTGGAATCAGTTTCTCCTTGTTAAAACTACGAGTCACCATTGCAAATATCTAAAATGTTCATAACTTTCTTTGCAAAATAAAGGTCCTACTTTGATCTGAAGCCTGTCATGAAGGTTATTAGTAGCATTCTCAATTTTATCCTCTGAATATCCATCAGAAGCTAGGCAGAGAATCTGAAATTCTTATGAAATGCACAAAATTAACGTCCTTTTCCACTACAATGTTGAAGAGTCGCAGACAAAATGGTTTTTTTTTCTGAATTCCAACTTAGAAAATTCAGAATCAGAATTGATTTTCTTCACAACTCTGATTTAGAATTCCAAACACTCTCGCCAGAAAGTTGCATTGGGTGTGGGAAAAATAAAAATTCGTAAATACTGAAAACCATAAATCAACCTGTAGTCTGTCATGTCTGGGTGTTCTTAACAATTTGTGCCTCCTCTTTCGATCCTTCAGATTCTGCTCCTTGTAAAGAATTCCTGCAGCAAATGCAAGTGCTTTTGCAAGCATGGTTGCCCCTCCTGTGTACGACATTCGCATTACTCCCTCTGTAAAGGAAAATATAGAAGATTAGAAATACGGTAACGTTTACTTTTGACGCTCTGCGTGGAGTAATACTTATCGAATCCAAAGACGACACTGGGTTCCTGAGCATATTGAATGAGAGACACTCTACTCCTGCCTGGGGCGATGTCGATGTCGTCCAACACATTGCAGATGTTCACTTTCAACTGAAATTTTTAAGAGTTATGTCTCAAAAATTCCGAATGTCTGATTCTACGTCGTTTCAATGATTTGGATTTTGCGTGATTTCGCGACAATGTGAAATAAGATTTAGCTGTCGAGTTAGTAGGAAGGCACCCTCACTCTACAAACTAATTCGCTATGTTGCGAAGTCAAACAAAATCCAAATTGCAGTCAAATTTAATCATTGATGCTGAAAATTCTAAGATTGACAGAAAATTTCGAAAAAAAAAAAATGTTAAAACGAGAAAAAGTAAATGAAAAACGGATCTAGAGAGGAATTTCGTCAGAAAAAAAAAACTATAGGGAGTGGGTCGCGGGAGTGGGTCGCACGAGCGAATCCATAACTATGATACTAGGCCGCGGTGGTGAAAATTTAGGTTTATTGCAGATTGGGATGAGAAATTTGCAAAAGAAAAATACTAGGGATAGAGATTGTAAGAAGGGCTTTCTGATGATCGTCCTCCCTAGGTCTGTTGAAAAAACTAACCGCTTCGAAGTTGGCGATTCCAATGCTGCTCGAGGAGTCGACGAGAAACATAATGTCGATTGGGGGCAGGGAGCGAGCGGGATGATCGTGGGGCAGCAGGCCGCCGTGCAGGGAAATAACCGATTCCGTCCCTTCCGACACACTATTCGGGTCTTCCGAACGCCATACTTAATTGTTTTGCAATGCCAACAAAATAAATTATGCAAATATGGCCACTCACATCTGCTAGCATTGGATTCCTCCAAATTGAGTCTGGAAATGTGATGTCCATCACCCTTCTCCCGAGCCGTCGGAAGAGTTCCGTTTGCAGTTGGATCTGAAATTTTTTTATTTATCTTTACTATGAGTTAAAAAATGTGCATTATTGTTCGAATAGTTTGCATATATTCTAATTCCGAATGTTTAGGTGGACAAATAAAACAACGATATTTTCAAAGGTTGTGAATGCTCATTTTTAGGAATCATAAATGGAGTTTTCTTTCTTTTAGAATTTTATATTATGCTTCTGTATCCGGGCCGCGCGAAATTTCGTGAACCCGTGCTATATGATCATCATCCTATGGAACAATATGAAAAGATTGTTTCGGTGAGAAGAATAAATTAGCAATGCTAATCCATGACTTACTAGTCTTTTCAGTCTTGAAAGCTCTCATAATTCCATTAGCATCTCTCACAAATCTGGTGGTCGTTCCATCAGGATTTGTCATGATCATCTGCAATTCCTTCGTTTCTTCCCTGTTCCATACTCTTCACTCACTTCATCCGTCCCATTTCCCACTCGATTTTCATTCCTGGGTCCCGTGTTGCGTTGCTGTGAGACGTCTGAAAGATGAATGCAATATTCATTTGGAGAATGGCAAAAATAGACACACAAAAACTAATAAAGGCAAAAATAGAAATTCGTAAATAGTTTGTCGTCTTGTTTCTACGCCGAACAAAGGGTGATCTTTTGCACGTTTTTCTTCTAAGTAACGTGGACATGAACCCACTGATCAACGGAAAAGCTATGAACAAATCGTACTTTTCCAGTTGACTTGAAAACTATTCAAAATTTGAGCATTTTCATGGAAAATACGATTTTTTTAATTCTAGAGAAATCGATATTGAAAAAGGTATACCATGTCGTGTATTCGGTGGATAGAATGGAATGATGATGGGCTGTGGATGAGCTGAGGGAGCAGGCTGATTCGATGCAGCAGCCTTCGTCTCCTCCAATCTCTTTGCCAATTCATCGTGCTGCGCCTGCATCGTTGCCTGTTGCATCTTTATTTCCTCTGCATGTTTCTGACTCGTCTTGATCTGCTCTTCCATCTGCAAATTCTTTGTAAAAATAACTATAAAAAGTTAATAAAACTGTATGTTAAAATACATGATATGTTAAAAGTCTGAAGCATCAAATATATATCAGAAACAATACGCATAAAAGTAATGATTTCCGAACTTTGATTTAGCCATACCCTAAACAAAAAAATCATTGGCAGAACTTGGTCAGTTTTCCAAAATTTCTCTATAAATTCAATGTCCAACCTGTGAATGCAATTTTGCAGTGAAGTATTCATTTTGCGTTCGTAGATTTTTCTCCATCTGAGTTTGGACTTGGCGAAGTTTCAGGGCTGAAAAGAAATGACTACATACTTTCTCTATGGGAATTACTATCCTACCTTCTTCTCGATAAGAATATAGAGCATAAACGAGAAGAGCCGTGGAGACGAGGAAAACCGCAATCAGGATGCCGATCACTGTCCAGCAGACTGTTCCGAATTGGGCTGAATTGATCTCGCCTGAAAAATTGTTGCTGAAGACAAATGAAAGAATAAAAATTGTGTATGTATGGTTGTTCATTAACTAAAATTTCTAGAACAACTCATTGAAAACTCAGAAAATATGACAAACAAGGCATTGTCCACCAGGCAGTCTTCGCATCATTGTAGCGCATGCACTTGGTCACATTCCAGTGCAGGTAGTTCCACCACGACAAGTCTGCCACCGGGTCTTTGATTCCAGCAGACAAACTCATCTCCTCGCTGCTTCTGTCGCACTGGTCAGTTTTGAAATGCCTCGGCCCTTCTCCTCACTTTTTCCCCTTCCCTTCCTTTTCTCTTCCGAATTTCCAAGCAACCATCCCCACACACTTCTATGAGTAAGAAATCCTTTTCAAGAAAAAAACATTCCGTCCACAAAATGGCTAGCAGTCATATGGAGAATTTCGTAAAATTAAGAAATAAGCAAGTTTCACAATGCAACACATTTTACCTGTAAGGAATAAATTGACCGATTTGCAAAGTGGATCGGAGAGCTCGTTGAGCAAAGTAAAGTCGTTCGCACCGAAGGGAATCGTTCTGGAACCGAAGGATAATAAATTATGTAATTTATTCATATTGATGTGCCTATTTTAAAAAGTGTCATTAAGTGGTTTTTACGAATATATTTTTGATACGATATCAAAATTTTACACAGCTTCTGTATTTGTCGACGGCTATTTTATACTCTTTTTCCTGAAATAATAGATTGCAGAGAGGAGTACAACGCGTATCCGCGAAGGGTTAAAGAAAAGGTAAGAGGAGCAGAGACGCAGGGCATATGGTTAATCTCGCGGGTACCTCTTCTCCCTTTGTCGGAAATCTATTTATAAGTTAAGGGACAATAGAGAATTTATGCCTTTCTTACACTGCCTATTCTTTCTATCGGGTAGCAAATGCACCGGTAGACGATGATCAACCGATAATAGATAGAGAGAAATTTTAACATCAACATTGGAAATTATGTAGAAACAGACCTAAGCAGGGTTTAAGCCAGATCTTCAATGCGAGCCCCCTTAAGCCAAAATGTGTTGGTAACGTCTTGTTGCGTACCCTATTATGTATCACTTTTCTATAGAAATTGTCTTGCGTACTCCCTCTTCTAATTTTTTTCTGAGCTGGCTAAAAATCTTCCTAGGTCTGTTTAGGAATGTGTGACTCCATTTGTGCATTTCTATATTTAGGAATTTCCTCTAACAACCTGGCAGAAGGCTCGAAATGAGTAATTGTAGGACCAGCAATCGAAATATGGAAGAAGTGAATTGGAGAAACAGGGAACATTAAAGTCTCCTTGTCGAGCTGAAAAGAACTGTTTCATTTTGACTGCCAGATAAATCAAAAGGACGAAGACCAGTAGGATTTATTCTTGATTCAAAGCGGATCATGCGAAATTTAAGCTTAAATTTCTCAAATTTGCTTTGAAAATATCTAAATTGGAGTTTTGGTTTTGAAAATTTTTAAATTCTGTTTCGCAGGAGATAGATTTTAAGGGGAAAAAACAAAGTGCTCAATAGTTGATAATCTCCTACCAATCAAAATAAATCAAATAACTGACTGACCAATTCAGGCAAAGTGTATTTACTGCTGGAGATGACAACGATCACATCGGGGATGTACTTTCGATTGCCTCGATCCAATGAATATTTGGCCAGAGTATTGACACTCGTTGTCTGACAGCCTGTGCGAGATGTGGATGCATCACAAGGTGCGTATGAAGCTGACTGAAATGACATGATATTTTCGTGATCGGATGAACATTTTAAGCCTTCTCTCATTTATCGAAAAAGAGGTCAAATGATAGATAGTGTAATTTATTCCATTTCCAAGGAGCCATTTTTTTCTTTTTGATTCTTCACTCTACGAGTTTTTATGCATACGCGCATTGTTCTCATTGCGCGTTTAACGGAGGAGATAAGAGTATATTCGATCAAGACAATAATAAAAAATGAAAATGCATAGAAAATTTCAAGAAGAATAAAAGTTGAAGTCTCAAATTCAAACCTGCAGACGCATTTCTGCTTCCGGTCGATTCGCTGTGTCTGCCAATCCAAATTCGTACCGCGCCTCAGGCGTAAATTGGGCCAAAGAGACGTGAGAATCCTCTGATGAAATATCGATACTTTGCAGGACCTGAAGTCCAAGCATGACTTTAAAAAATAAAATAAATGGATTTTCTACGTATTTCTGAGAAGTTATGTTCTTGCTATAAGCTTACCAAAAATAATCAATAACAAATATGAAAGAAGTCATACTTTGTCAACGAATTCGATTTGCTTCTGATGATCCAACTGGTTGACGTTGAAAGTGGAATCGAGAATGAAGAGGACGTCAGCAGAGGGCCATTTGCAGGCACAGATGCGGGGAATTGAAAACAGCAGAAGGTAGACGGATAGAGGCCATTTCTGAAATCACAGTTCTGTCATCAGGTCACTTAATGCAGTAAAATCTTTGTCTTAATTTTCCACACACTTTCTATTTGAGAGTGAGAAAGGCATAGAAACATGAAGAGAAAGAAATATTTTGTCGACATGATACAGGACGAGGTGAAAGTCAAAAATTAGGTTCAATTAAAGCAAAAAAGAGCAAAATTCTGAAAGATGCTAGAAATGTTGATACATTTTTGCAGATAAATAATCTGACTTACCATCTTGCAGCAGAATGATCATCCATATCGCTTTGTCAGTCGTGCAGTGTCTTGCCCTTGTCAATTCACTTCGATCTATGTCCCTTGTCTTCCACTTTCCACTTTACTAATTTTCTGCTCTGGCTGTCGATTTCGTAAAATTGCAAGCAAAAAACAGTGGCTCGTTGTGTGAATCCGTTGCCAGGACAGACAAGGACAAGGACAGAGGAAGGGGAAAGAAACGAAGCAGCAAAAAAGGAAGCGGGATGAAATGGGCAGACTGAGGATTGCAGACAGGAGAAGTGAGGGTGGAGAGCAGAGCAGCTATAGTCGCAAAAGGAAGATGCGCAAGATTTCGCAAATTGTCTTATTTTTTACAAGAATGAGTTCTTTTCTTTGAGAGTTTTGATGCATTTCCATCTTCAAACAACAATAAAAACATAAAGTTGCAAGAAAATAATGGAATAGAGTGAAATGTTAAAAATTCTGAAATATGACAATCTCCATGATTTTCCAAAGGTTGTTCTGTAAAGACGCTCTAGCAACAAGGCCTACGGTGGCTTTTGTAAACTTCACCTTTCACCCATTTGCAAATTTCACTTAACCATGAAATTAGGTTAGGATAGGGTAGGGTCGGTAGGTTAAGCTGTCCAAACACCCTACTCGATGATTTGATCACTTGGAAACTACATAGAGCCTACCCAGTCCTACCCCTACTTTGCTATAATAGTGGGTGAAGTTTACAGAAGCCACCTACGGTGCACTCTGAGTGCTTTTTTTTACGGAGAGGCCCCCCAAAATGACGAATGATATACGTTGACATCTAAGAGGATTTTTTTCCGTAAAGAACACTTAGAGGGCTCTCCTGTTCTCTAGCCCAAATAGCCGGTGTCTATCCAAAAGGTCGGAAAGTTCAACAGTCGAGAATTTTGACGAACTGTTCCTTCTTTTCTCCTGAACTCACATTGGACAAATAATCGGACGCAGATCCTAAGGTCTGTGAGCTGTTCTTCTGGCTGCCGTCCAACTCCTTTGCTCCTCTGCACTTGCTTTTCTCCGCCGAGGGCACTATGACAGCTACGTGTGGCCTCTTCGACCCGTCCACATTGTTCTGTTCCGACGAACCCGCTGCAAATCGACGAATTATTCAGGAAAAATCGCAGAAATGCGATAAAACTCGAAAAAAAAATTTATGGAACGAAAGAAGGCGAAACTATGTGAGAAAAGTAGAGAGGGAAAATAAGACAAAATCGACTCCAATGCTAAATATTTGTTTTTATTGGCCGCGGAGCGTGAAAGCAGTTGGTTTTTCATCGACTACTTGCTTCAACTTCATCATTTCGCAACGTCGAATTTTTTTCAGTTGCGTTCTCCGATTTTTCACGCCGTTTTCTCGACTCACACATTTGTGGGATGTTATACCAATCCTCGGTGGACTAGACGAATAAGTAATGGAGCTACCCTCGAATTGCCACCTAAATCACAGCAAATTTCAACGAGAAGTTTTAATCAGCTTTTTTCCGCTGTTTTTCTTTTTTCTCGTGATTTTTTCTATTTTCATTCGTTTTCTCCTGTATTTTTATGCTGGCGTTTTATGAAGTTGGTACGAATTTTCAATGATGCAACTGGAGAGATGCAAAGATGAGTTGTCCTGGTCTGGATGTCTGCCTTTCCACGCAGAAACCCAGTTTGACTGTGTGAGGAAAGGCGTATGAAATGGTGTTTAGCGTTTTTTTCCAAAGGGACGCCCAGAGCAAAGGCATTTTTGTCGTCATTCTTCGATGAGTCGAATGTAAGAGGATCAAAAGGAAGGGTTTGAGAGTGGGAAAAAGGGAAGGACTATGCAAATGCGCTGCTGAGTTGTCGTGTTTTTTTCATTCAGTTTTGTCATTCTACACATTCGATTTTTGAGATTTGTCAGAATTCAACTCGAAATGGCTCCTGTTTGGTATTTGCAAAAGCAGAAGAAGGCGAATGGTGGAATGCAATTTGCTTCGGATAAATTGTCGATTACATCCATCGGTATGTTGCTTTTTCTTAATGATGTTTTCGGTACCTGAAAATTTGACTAGGTAATGTTCAGAATGTTGATCCTTGAAGAATTTTTTTGTCTTCTTTAGAGAAGGTACGAAACAATGAGTTCGATATTTCCGTTTAGTTTTTTTTTCGAATCCAATTCTGAATTTTTGAGCTGCCATTCCGATTACGAAAACACTTGGAGATCGTTTCGATAGTTGCTTTGGATCATGAATTTTCTGAATGTTATACTATTCAGAATTGTCAAATTATAGTCCATTTTGAACCTTGTTGTTTCCCGCTTTCGGAAAAAAATCTGGTAGAACCACTCATCCATGTATCTAAAATTTTTAAAGCCCGACCTTCTTCATATCTAATTCATGATTCAGGAACAATCTATTTTCTCGTGGTTTTAAAAACTGAAACAGATAGTCGTTGACGGTGTTGAAACTGACGCTAGATTTAGTTTGGTTATTCGTGAAGATCAACAAAGAATGACTCTTTCGGGAGTTTTTTGAACCCTCAGATCCTAGATTTTTGAATAACGAGACTGTATCCTTTAGTTTCTACGTGTTTTCATGTGATTGATGACTAAAATAACGACTAACATTTGGAAAATGAGGCCTACTAACCATACGCAAAGCGGTGTTGTGTTACAACGTGTAAACTTGGAATGAATGAAAAATTGGAAGTGGTCTGATTTGAGCAACTCCAGCTATGAATTTGCACGAGCATCTGCTATTCATATTCGTTCCTTTGGCTCTGATTTTCTATCTTCATGTCTTCCATTTCATAAGCAAATGTAGTTCTTAGTCAAATCTCCTAAATTTTTTCTTCCCGCTAATCTACAAAGTTTTAATTTATGCATTGAAGAGCTCGTATTGGTGTCATTCTGTTCTGATAAAGGTGTCAAGTATCAACAGTGCCTTTTTATTGAGGCTCAAAATGCATCAGGAATATGATTGACACATTTATCGCACTTTAATTATTGCTCTTCCATTTCTTTTCCTCGATTCATGTCTCTTATCTGCAAAATCTAATCGAATTCAATGCTCGATGTTTCGCATAATCTGCTCTGAATAAATCTGGATAAAATTCCCATTCATTCTCGATTTCAACACTTTATCGTTTCATCGAATCATCTCACTTTTTCATTTCCGTTCATTTTTCGGCTTTTTTTATGCCTGTCTGTTTATTTCCCCCATTCCATTTCTCTGAGCGCTATCAATCTGCAGATCTGCTTGTCGATTGCACAAAATGGCTGTGGATCCAACGATTGTCGAGGGCATTGCAACACAATCTGAAAGCGGAGCGGCTGAAGAGGAGCCGCAGAAGATGGGCAATGCAAATGGGAAAAATACGGTCGAGACTGAGACTACGCCCACTGCTCCCGATGACGAGAAGAGGGATACTGTGCAGTCGAATGTGGATGTCCGATGGAGAGATCAGCCACCCATTCCTCCTAAGCGAAGTCCTTCTCGCAAATCTTCGGTTTGGTCAAACTCGTCGGCTAACACTAACTATATGGGCAGAAGTTCAGTAGGTATGAAGTCAAGCGTTTACTTGTTCTCATGAGAGTAGTCGAAACTTGTGGTTTTTCTCAACTCGGCAAATTAGTGCAGCAACAGACGTTGAATTGATGAAATTATTGCAAATCAGTCAGGCAGAAAAATGAAATGCAACGAGCGTTTTCATGTCGGCTGAAACTCGTTTATCATACAGTTAGTTGCAGGTCGATTGTCGTTGTCGGCTTTGCCAAGAGCGAAAAGCAGTAAGTTGCATTTGGATGGATCGTTCTTTTACGTTGAAAGTTGTGATGGTGCTTTTCCATTTATGTATCTGCAACTGATAACACTTGCCATTTGCTTTGTTCTAGATTCGTTTCTGCCTGTGTTGTGTCTGTTTATGAGTCTCTTTTCATTTCGACTGTCTTTTCTTTCTTTATTTTGCAATGGAATGGAAAGTAGTAAAAGAGTCGATCTGCAGAACAACGTGATAAGTGCCATGTGGGAGAACCGCAACTGAATTTGTTTAGCTTTTTTCTTTGTGCTCATCGATTTGCTTCGACTATTCTATCGCTCACTTTTTAACTCTATCGTGTGGTTTCAGGGCTGTTCGGAGTTCAGATAATTGAAACTTCAACTCGACTCGGCTTGTATTGTACTTCTTTCAGGTCCTTCAAGTAGATCTCGAACTTGAACCCTTTCTTCCTGGATTAATCTTGAATTCACTTTTCTATGAACTTACAATTGGTCTGGACTCTATAGAGTTTAATTTGACAATGATTTGAGGTTTTGAATTGATTTCGAACAGCCCTGACAGTTGTATAACTTCAGTAGTGGATTGTGTGATTTCAGATGGGTTCGTTGATGTTCGACCGTCCTGTGTGGAGTCCGAGAAGCAGGAAGCAGAGTCAAGGAGGTGCTGCATTCTTACATTCTCTTACTTTACGCATTTACTACAAGTTTCGTAAACTAACACTATCTTTCAAAGCATATTCTTTCCTGCTGTGCATATGAGTATCAAACGCTATTATTTTTGAAGATCAACATGAATAATGCCTCAAGTAACGTTTTTCTAAAGCCGACAAATATCCGATCTCTGGTTTTTCATAGATTTGGCTAGATTTCCTTATTTCACTCGGATGACGTGTCTAGTTTCCCTTTCTCTCTCGATTTCGCAATCCCTTCCCTTGCTCTCTCTCCTTCCCTTCTCTTTTTGTCTGATTCATTCACTCCAGTTCTCTGTCTGTCTCTTTATTCGATCTTTTCCCTCTTTTCTTCATTCTTTCTCCTTCAGATCGGCCATTTATCGATTGTCTTCTTTGCCTTCTTTGCATTGGTCTGACTGTCCGTATCGTGTCAATTTCAGCTCTTTTCATAGATTACCCTTCTCTGCTCATCTCTCCCCTGCCGTCCCTCCCCCTGCATGCAATTCGATATGTGCCTTGCACCTCTGCCTTGCATTCTCTTCATGCTGCTGTCTGTGTCTGCTTCAGTAGCTGTGTTGGCTGTTTGTTTGTCACTCGTTCCGTTCTCTCGATTCTCTGTAGGAATTGGCATGTCGTATCGATCGATTGTTGTTTCTGCTTTTCCTTTCATTTCCCATTTCCTCGTTTCGAGTGCGGGAATGGCTGCGGTCTGGAGTGACAAAGCGGGAGAAGCGAGGGCAGAGCGAGAGGCGGCGGGACGAGAACAATGATGAAATCGATTAGTCATTGCACTTCATCACCCCATCAGTGTATTAGTGCTGCAAGGCCTTGAGAAATCAATCGATGCTTTTGTTTTCTCGAACTTCATCTCAATTTCATCTTGATCTCCTTCTAACGTCTTCTCCTCTTTTGTCTCACTTTCGATTTCGTTCAACCCATCTATTCGTCCATTCGAAATGGAGAACAGTGCAGATGTTTTGACCCCGTTCTGCTCGTAATCCATATCCCTTCCCTTCCCTTCCCTTCATTCCTCTTCAATTCTTCTGTGTTCCTTCTATTTGCCCATCCTACTTTCTTCGATTCCTCATGCTTTGCTTCTAATAGTTGTCATTGCAGAAGGTGCAGACAGAAAGGACAGCACTCAGAGCCGCAGTCGCACGATGTTCAGTTGGTTAGGCGGCGATAGTAACAAGAAGAAGAACAAAGAGGTGGGTTCAAGAGTGAATAGTCATGATAATTTATTTGTTATAAAAATCACTGGAATTGTAAAAAAAAATATGGAATGATAACAAAAATCACCGGGCATGGAAAGGTAATACGAGCGAATATAGAATAGGAGTTGAGATTTAGTAGGTTGACCCACTGGTCAATTCAGAACCTACCCCTGATACGAAACAGGGCTTCCTGTATTTGTCATCGGTTGACCATTGTCATCTTCTGCATTTTTCAACGACTCCTTTTCTTATTTCCCTCCAATTTTCTACTCTTTAGCCTCTTTATTCGGTGACGATGATCGACTGATACCAGATAAAAAAGATCGAAAATTCAGTACACGATAAATCTTTATATATGGATCTTTCATGCTCGTTGTTTTTTTTTACAATAAATCGTTAAGCAATGATTATATTTCAGGTCCTAGAGAGTGTCTCTGATGGACTGAGGAAGATCTACAAGCAGAAGCTCTATCCACTCGAGGAATTCTACCGATTCCACGAGTTCCACTCCCCGGCTCTCGGTAGGAATAGTTTTATTTTCTAGTTGTTTGAAATGTGAATAATCGATTGCGAGATAACTAAACCAGACATGTTGTAATGACCAAAGAGTCTGCAACTTTGGATTAAACTAATCTCTGATGAATTCTTTTGAATACTTGGAAATTTTACATGAATTAAAAGTTATAATCCGTGAAATGTATCATGTTTCACTGGTGTTTTTTTAATCATTTGTCAGAATCGAATTTTCCAGGCTCTAATCCATTCAAGAAAAAAAACATTGAATATTGCGCTATGCAAAATATACATTTTTTTCAGATGACCCCGACTTCGATGCTAAACCGATGATCCTCCTGGTCGGTCAGTACAGCACTGGAAAGACTACGTTCATTCGATATCTGCTCGAGAGCGTATGCTATCAAGTATCATTTTAGAGGCAAAAATAATTATTCAGGACTTCCCCGGCATTCGTATCGGACCCGAGCCGACCACAGACCGATTCATTGCCGTGATGCATGGAGAGGAGGAGGGCATCATTCCTGGCAACGCGCTCGTTGTCGATGCAAAGAAGCAGTTCAGAGCACTCAGCGGGTAGGCTATTTGAAAATTTATTCGGCAAATTCCGAAAATATATATTTTGATAGCGTGAAAATAATGACTGGTTTTCATTCCAAACTCATTGTTTCCTATTTTCACTTTTGTTATTTTAAATAAATCACATTTTCATTGCGGACAATTATTCTATCCTCCTTTGCAGATTCGGCAACGCGTTCCTGAATCGTTTCCAGTGCTCGACCCTGAACAACCAGGTGCTGGAGAGCGTGACCATCGTCGACACGCCTGGAATTCTGTCGGGTGAAAAGCAGAGGTTATTTTTATGTCACTGATTCTGATTTTCGAATTTTCTATTCAACTTTTCATAAATATTTTATGCAAAAAGTTTCAAGGTTGTAGAAAAAGCGTTAAGTTGATAATGAAGATTTTGAAACTAACGTCACTCTAAACTTTGCTCCTTTATTTTTCCGTTAAATTTTAGAAAATTCAAAATTTTCAATAAAAATTGAAACCTTCACCCAATTCTTGCACTCAATTTCACTTTTGCTCTTTCCAGAATCGACCGTGGCTACGACTTCACGGGCGTGTTGGAGTGGTTTGCGGAGCGAGTCGACCGAATCATTCTGCTCTTCGACGCGCACAAACTCGACATCTCTGACGAGTTCAAGCGCTGCATCGAGGCTCTGTCCGGTGAGTAGTTCTTGTTCAATTTCTAAGATGAAATGTTGATAAATTAATTTGCAGGCAATGAAGACAAGATACGCATCGTTCTAAACAAATCGGACATGGTGGATCACCAACAGCTCATGCGCGTCTACGGTGCTCTCATGTGGTCGCTCGGAAAGGTAATTATTTATCTTCGTTGTTTTTTTTTTTTTTTTTTTTTTTTTTTTTT
>LIAE01007239.1:27525-102162 GCA_002287525.1 Diploscapter pachys
ATTCATGAAGAACAATCAAATAAAAGTAATTTTTGACCGAAAAGAAGCCATCAAAAACAGTAATCAAAATGATGCGTTTTGGTCCCTTGTCACCCTATATGAAAATGAGTGGACGGGCACTTTCTGAAAGCATTTTTTGACCCAAATCCATTTCTTCGAATGGTTCATCGAATTTGATTGTCGATTCGTACCGATCAACTTTAAAGGGCGCTTACTACCTATTTTTTGAGCTTCAAATGATCGCTTTCTTGAACAGAAGCGGAAATGCAGGAGGGAGGAATTTGCGGTCCTTAAAGACGACTAATGATTGGCCGCTGTGCGGGATGAATGACGCATTAGTTGGCGGATTTTGACGAAGCAGCTTCGATAGCCGATTGCATTGCCCAAATCGACAGAGGTCGCATATATCCAATTGCACGAAAACTGCCGCTGTCTAAACTTCACTAATAGTTATTCTAAATAATTGTATTCTTGCAATATTCAGTCATTTTTAGTTTCTCATAAAGATGCGTATATGCGCGCAGTCATAATTGAATTGCAAAAATGTAAATTATGAATGTTCTGCGTAATAAGAACTAATAATAATTGGTTATAGTTATCTGATCTCTAAGTAATAAAATGGAGCACATGAAAAGAACAGAAGTTATTCTAGAATCACGATTTTTCGCTATTGTACCGACGTATTCTAGAAAGGTCTAGCATATAATAGTAGGGAGAGAAGAAAAGAGAAGGTGCGATAATTCACGTATTGGTTCTCATATCAGGTTTAGCGCGATAGGGCTTGCTTAGAAGGAAATTCTTAGAGATTCAGTGATTCTTGATATGAATAAATGAAACTTCTCGACTGAATTTCAAAATTTTTTGATTAATTAGAGGAAATAAATCATTCAATAATTTTTATATCCAATCTTAGTCTTTCTGACCTTATTAAAATTTTCAGCTAATGAAGGAAGAAAAATATTACCACAAATAGCCTCGGGCGTTTGATATTGTAATCCATGTCGATTCCAACAGGAATTGTAGACGCCAGCAGCAGTGTTAAAGCCCTCGGAAGACAGGTTCATTGCGAGCATGAAGGATGCAACTCCGTAGGCAGTTCCTGTCCACATTTCCTCACTTTGAATGTTAGAACGATCTACTTGGCCATTCTCTCTGAACAGTTCTCCTTCAGATCAAAACTTTACGATGAAATAATATTACAGTATTCCATTGACTGCCCCACTTCTTCCACTCTCATAATTGCAAACATTGTTCTCATAAATGGTGCGAAGGGTCGATAAAATCTGCAAAGTAGTTAATGAAAATAATCCGAAAGAATAATTACCTTTTTATCATCGAGAATTCTGTCCTGACCCAGCAAAGTTAGAATCCAAATGCCCGCTAGCTGATCAGACATTATCAATCCTCGATTTGAATCTGATTCATCAAATTTGAAATATCTAAATGTTTGAGCTGGTTTAGAAAAAAAAAAGTATAAGAAAATCCTACTTTCCATTCCACAACTTCTTCACGAAAATTCCCTGTGCATTATTGAGTTGATCTCTGTACTTTTGTGCATCTTCCGTTTTGCCTAATTCGTCAGCCAAAGATAATAAGGAATACAGAGAGGCGAGGAACAAAGATCCACAATATGCACTGAAATGGAAACATCAATACTGTGTCTTGAACCTTTACAAATTGAGATTCAAAGATTAGAATATAATAAGAACGACGCTAAATAATTGAGTTGGTCAGTTGGTGTTAAGAGTCGCATATAAATTATATACCAGCGCCGAAGAGTATAAATAACGCGAAGGTTCATTAGTGATATTACCTCGGTTATCGCTTCTAGGACTACCTAAAGTACCCCCATCGTTTACCCTCGTCAATCCCCAATACCCCATCAAGTTGATCTCGTTAGAGATAAATAATCTCAATGACAATAAATACTTTGCTTCCTTAAACTGTATTATGCTCAATCCGTAAAGAGTTATAAGCCACATGATATGTTCAAACATAGAACTGTCGAAGACCGTTAATTAAAAAAATAATAAAGCAAGAAAGCTTGATATCGAAATTTAGCGCGTTACTTGCAGCGGGATAGTTAACTTTCCAATTATTTTGACGATATTTGCAATATTACGTAATATCCATTATGTGTTTTTAAAATTTGCACACGTTTATTTTTTCTTAATTTATCGGTCTTTAGCAATAACTGATTATCAAATAAATTAGTTTTTAAACAAATAGCACAAACTATCATTTATTTGCAAAATATCAAATGCTTACCTCGTTCCATCCATGGTCCAAATATCGTATGTTTGATCAGCCAGACCATCATTCTCAATAATCCCATCATTGTCTCTGTCCCAGGCTTGCATAGATTTATCCATCAACAAGGTTGCTCCCTCGTAGAAATGACTCAAAATGCCATACTTCTAAAAAATTCACTTCATTCAAACTTTCAAGTGAAGATCAACTTGTTTCTCAGACAAATTGCCACTGGAATTGAGAACGAGTTTGTTGACTCTGAGGCAGGAAATGATGAATTTCATGTTCAAATCCTTCCAGTCTGCTGTGTCATGTAGAAGATAGGCGTTAATGTGTGTCCAGGGCTCGATTTCTGAAAAGGAATAATTAACAACAAAGATGTTATCAAAGACCGAAAACTTGAGATGAAATAAATTATATACAATTTTGAAGCACACAAATTGTATCAGTTTGCAGAAAATTTAGCGATATTTCATTGATTCGAAAATTATTATTTTGTCATTTTTTTCTGCATGAATATGTTGCATCAAAAGTCATACGTTTGGATAGGGAATTCCAGAAAATTATCAATTTTAAGACTGTTTGCGATCCCTAATTACGCAATGCACTCTGCATATTCGAAATTGTGCATCACTAAGTTTGTCCAAAGTTCTCGATATTTGAGAATAACTTATTTCCCATTTTCAATTTCGAATTTTCTTACTTGGATGGCCCAAATCGTGAGGAATTCTCGCATATGACTTGATCTTCATCTTCTTTCCTTCACACATAGATTTCTCCACGTTTAAGTCTTCTCGTTCAATTTGATCAGCTAAAATAATGTAATGACAATAAAAAAAAGAAAATCTAAAATGTCTCACAAAAATCGAGTTGGATTCCTAGTTCTATCATTGGCCAATTATTCGTCACAGCCCACGAGGCGTAGAAATGCACATCGAATGTCGTACACATGAAATATTCCCAAGCTGAAATATGCAAAGTCTGTTAAAGTTGATTAGGAATATTTTAGGTGTCTAATGCAAATGGAGAAAATTTAATTTTGACAATATTGAAAATTAGAATACGAAATTTTATCATTGTTTTCGAAAGTAGGAATCCTGTCTAACACAGATGAAAATATGATAACTTTAGTTCCTAATCAGTACTTGTTGGATAGATAAAAATAGCGAAAAAGATCTTTAAAAAATGTTTACACTCGAGATAAGTGAACCGTCCATATTCCTTGAATATCTGCATTGTTTCGTCACTGATCGACCTCTCTACGTCTCTCCATTTGTCGTCATACTCAACCCAAATACTGCATCCATCTGTCATGTAGTACAACTCGTTGAATATTGCTGATCGGTACCTGGAAAATAGTAAATGAGAAATCGAAAGAAAAATTCAACCAACCATTCAGGCAGAGAGTCGTTTTCCACAATGGGATTTTGCCAATCTTCGATTTTCCTCTTCCATTCACTCTTCCTTCCGAAGGCTAACTTCACAAGTTTAACGCAAGCGTCATTATCAACTCCTGTCAACCGAGTGTAGCGTCTGAACAAAAATGATAGATATCTTCCTAAAGTTTTCATTTCATCATCTTCTTCAATGAAATCATCTAATTTTAAAAAAAATTTAACTAAATAAAAATAGAATAAAGATCTCACCTCTTGTATTTGAAGGAATTCACCGGAAAGTTAATAATGGGCATATGCCAGAAGAGCAGAAATTCAGTTGTCTGCTCATTATTAGATGCAACTGTCATCGAACTGCATACAGCTATAGCCAATTCGACCTTCGACTTCAGCAATTCTAAATCAAATACCTCCTTCTTCGCTTTCAAAACCACCTCATACGATTCCTGCCGACATCTCCATGTTTGCCTAACTGATGAAACAGCGAAGATCCCTTTTTCGTGGGATCGAAATCTTCTGCAGTTACTGCATTTTGATGGTTCTAAGAATGCATAAAATTTGAATAAAAATTAAAACAAATGTCGGGAAAAGTACCTGTTTGCAGAATATCCCGTACGTGACCGGCATTTCATTGATACTGTGCTCGAGAAGCATTCCTTTCGAATCGTCAACTTCAAGTACCGAGCTTCTGAAAATTAACAATCACAAAACTCAATTAAAAGAAGTTTATTTTTACCTGCACATCCCTTCTCTATTCCATTTCTTATTCCCTGTTCCATTTCGAAATGTGAAAGTTATCGAGATTTTGTAATTCTGGGACGAATTATTGTGGACTGACCATGTGAAATGAGAAACGGGAAGGGAAACGTCCTATAAAAAGATGTGAAATTATTTAGCCGACCAAATTTTAACTTGCTTCATAATTATGAGGAAAAACTGGAGAGAATTGCTCACAAATGAGTGTCAGCTGAAGGTCAGGAAAGGTAAATTCTCGCCAGGCAAATGGGTACAATCCACGATATCTGAATGTCAACATTAAAAAAAAATAAAACTAATTTTCTTACTCATTTTTGTACGTGAAAAGTCATTTGAATTTGAAAGAATGTGATTGGACTTATTAAAATGAAAATTTATTCTAAACTATTTTGCATAGTAATAACCTTCTTTACATTTCATAGACGATTCTCACCTAACATTTTGTTTTGAGCAGAATTTGTTCCACGAAGCAAGTGAAGATGAAGAAAAATCAGCACAAGATAGGATAGTTTCGTGTAGCAGATCACCATCCATCGAATGTACTGTCAAAATGAACTGGAAGAAGAAGATATTGAAAATATTCTTCAATGAAAATCTCAACCTGATCAGCCTTGACGTTCTTCTGATTCTGCTCCTTGACTCCGGGAATTAGCGAGAATCTGCCAAACCCCCCTCGAAAATCTGTCCCAATCGATCCGGAACCGATTCCGCCAATTGGAACACCTGAGATTTCGAATGTTCTAGGGGTTCAGAGTTGCAATAATAACTACCTGCATGCTTGAAACTCTTCATGAGATGGAAAATGTCGATGAAGGCTTCTCGGCCATGCAGCCATTCACGAAACGTGTACAGGCAAATTCTGAAATCAATTATGAGCACAAAATAAAAAGAAATAAGTTGATGGAATGTGTTTTGCAAGTTTTTCTTTTCTATTTACACTACATGACGAGCAGAAATTTGGAACCAAACATTATTTCTAGTGAAAACCCAACAACTTATTAGTCATAGACCTATAAGACTAAACTGACACCGAGGCTGCGCGAAATTGAAAATTTCGAAAATTCACGAACTACCCAAAATAACAATAAAAAGCGACTAAATTATACCTGATGACAGTCGGAATGAGGAAGATGGCATGTTTGATTCGAGGGAAGAAAGTGGTCAGTGGCTGGGGGACTCGATAGTCGCCTCTGGCCTTCCAGCCGATTCCCTCCGTTTTCTGTTCGATTTTCGAAGTCATCACAATTTGATTCAGTCATCAATTGTCATCCTGCAATCAAATGCGTTACGAGTTTGGGCAACTAGTAAAAAACGCAAAATGTACGCCTACATGACCTTTCCTCTCTCTTACCCGATCTTTTTCTTCCACTCTTTACTATCTCTATTAGGTAATAGACGCGCAGTTTATCAAGATAATCAAGAATTAGCAATAGAGGAGTGAAAGAATGTCTTAAATTCAGACAACACATTCTGTTTGAATTCTTTTCTCAACTGCTCCAATTCCCACCTCCCCCATTCAGTGCAATCCCTTCTCCTGTAGCTAGTAACTAGCGAAGCAAAGCAATCGAATGCAGTTCAGTTGAAATGGCTATCGGCATTGTCTCTTCACCTCGATCTGTGGGTCAATCGAGGCCAAATCCCATTCGCATTTCTCTTTGGGATCTCATTTCTCTCACTGAATAATTCGCCCCAACGATTTGTTCCCGCGACAAAAATAACAAAACAGTCAATCGAATGAGTAAAATAGACAAAGTTCTCGAGAAAAATTGTATGAATGAAAAGATTGATCGGAACAAACAAAATTGGAATGATAGATGGAAGCGAAGAGATAAGCAGTGAAATGAAATCAGAATGGAGGAACGAGAAAAGAGGAGAGGATGGAGGAAAGAAGGAAACAAAACTCGAAATCGAATAGAAGACCTGTTTATTCAAACACAAATCATAGAATTGAGCAAGGCCATGCCAAAAAGTGAGAGAAAACTTCTCGTAAAGTGAGAAGCAAAAAGCTGATCTTCAGATGAGATAAAAAGAACTGCACGAAGACTGAATTTGAAAAAGGAAATTTTTCGAACGACACTACACAAAATTACGCAATCAAAGATTATTTTCGTCAGGAATATACAAGAGAAGGTTATTTCCGAAGTTGAAATTTTATTTTCAAGGCAAAATCCTCGAAAAACGCCTGGTTTAAACCAATGTTGAACCGGAATCGAAGTTTTTCAAAAACAATAACACAATACCTATCACGATTGCAAGTTTTCTCAATTTGTGGGGGTCAAATTCAGTTTTTCGAGACGAATTTGGAGGAAGTTCGGCGAAAATGAAATGTTTTTTCGAGTGATGCATGCTCGAGTCCCCAAACTCCGCCCCTTGCAAGAATGCGTTTTTGGTAAAAGCGTGGTAGTTTGAGTGCAAAAATTTTCGAAGGAAGCACCCTTCAAACCCGAAATGTCATAAAAGTCTCCTAAATCGACGATAATTCCGGTAAAATGGTTGTGTGCAACAAATCTGCGCAAAATGTCTGTCTACAAGCCGAATTTGCAGTGAAAGTGCGTTCATTTTGAAGGTCACAATTTTGCGCTTTCGGTTTGAAAAATTTTTAATTTTATTTTTTCTTCACAAGCCTTATTCACATCCCAGCCAACCTTTCTTTATAAATAAAAAAAATCGCCCGTATCAGCTTGGAGACCCTAGATGTGGGCATGCTGTTTACAACGGCACACATGCACTTTTTTAATATTTTATTTCAGTTGCATCGCATAACTATAACATTTTCCTTCGATTTTCCAATTTATTGGTTGATTTTCAGATCAAACCCGGGTCAGAGATGGTTGTCCCATTGAAGAAACAGATGCGCAAGACGACTGCCGTCGACCTCCGGCTCAGGAATGAGGGCAGAGACAAAGAGAGGGCGACATCAGCATGCGACTCAAGTTCGCGAAAGTGATATTATTTGTATTTCGAAAAAGTTCACAGACCTGATTCCAGAAAATGAGGAAAACTCCCTCTGAACCAGGTCGCTATGGCGAGAAGATGTACCTGCTGACGATGTTCGTCTACTTGGATTGCTACATCAACGGGTCTATCCCGCTGAAATGACACTCATCAAATTCATTGTCGAAGAAGGTTAGACTTTTCTTTCGTTAAATTTCCTTGATGTCTTCGGGAATTTTGTCGACTCGAACTTGGCACATCAATTTCGAGCCGAGAAAATATTTCAAGCAAAAAGTTAGATATTCATATTAATTTTGTAAAGATGAATATTTAGAGAAGCAGACGAGGAAATTCCTGAATGGGTGAAAGGAAATCCGAACCTGAATGGTATGACGAGATAATGATATTTCCCTTCATTTATAAAATGTTATAAATGAATGAATTCAGATCAGTGGAGCATTCGATGCGAGTCTTGGCGACTGACGAAACAACCCGATTGCCGCCTCGGATGGTGGCTGCCTTGACGCACACACAACCAGGGCGCGGCAACAGCAGGTGAGGCAGAATGCAGGACAGTGGGATTACGATAGGCCGGGGCCTTCCCATCGATATGGTAAGGGAATTTATTTTATATTAGGATTATTCTCGATGTTTCACTCATCAGTTTTTTTTCTGAAACAATATAATCTTCAGACGTTGTTCCGCCTCCCGCTCCCAATCGTGAACGAGAAGCACCGACCAACACTCTCGATGTCAGTTCTCCGATCGATCCAAATTTCCTGTCAACTCCTCTGCAGAGATTATTCAAGTTAGTTTTATTTTATTGTTATTTTAATTTTATACATTTTCAGATGCCAACCAAACAAGACCAGATCCAAATTCCTCCGCCTGCAAGCATGTGCCGCCGAGTCACGTTTACAAAAACAATAGCAAGAACAGGATGCAGGTGATGACCGATGCTGAATGGGAGCCTCAAATAAGTTGTGATACATATTGCACAGGACTAAACGGTTACCACTTTTTTTATCATTCATTATTACGAGTTATTTATATTATTATCGCGTGAAAATTTTTATTATTCTAAATATGAGACCAGGCTTATTTTGAAATTTATATCGAAAAAGATTATTTATGGCTAGGTAAAATCGTAATTAAAAAATATATACCTATTTTATCATCCATTTGAGTATACAGTATCAGATATTTTTAATGCAAATGGTAATTTTATTACGTATTTTTACGGAGGCAGCTTTATCTTTACCTATGATATTATTCTCAATTGCCATTATCTTTTAGCGATCTTTCAGTATGCCAATATTCTCTCATTTTTCTCCTATTTGTTTTTGTTTCATCGAGTGATTCATTGAATTTCCTGCGTTTTCACATGTGAATAAACATTCTTGTAAAGAGCAGTTGAATGCCATCGATTCTACCAATTAGTTGATTCTACTGATACTTATATTTTTGCAAAGAATTTTAGCTTTTCTTCAACATGGCTAGTTTCAGATGAAATCCCTAGGAGATGGGAGGGATGATTTCTGCGGGTTCAATTACAACGGCACTAGTTTTCGGACAATGTATGTAGAATTTTTGAAAATAAATATTCTTTGAGGTTTTCAGATATTTTATGGACGAAAGAACGATGACCCTGACGCCCTGTGCAGAATTGGGGATGGTGCTCCTGCAGTCTCTGCCCATGTTCTTCTACTCGTTCGTCAATTTCTTTCTTATCGCAGTAAGAATTTCTAAATTTTTAGCAACGAAAAGCCTTTTCGATGATGAGATCAGACTTCTCAAAACGACTCACAGAAAATAACGTATCATGTCTTTTTTATCTCGCTCTCGAAAAGATGCATTATTATTTTTGCGGATTGGGTTTTGAGAAGTCTGAATAAGATTAGTAGACAGATATAAATTTGGAATATACTCTTTTCTCAAATCGACGAGACCTTTGCCTGCGCGATTAGTGCCACTCGGATTTAATCGTCGCTCCTCTCCTAGTTGCTCTTACGAGATAGTGCATTTTTGCGAGAGCAGTGGAAAACTCCACACAGCCGCTCGCGAGCGACGATAAAATCCGAGTGGCACTAATCGCACAGGCAAAGGTCTCGTCGATTTGGAAAAAGAGTTGATTTCTTATTGTCGCTTACAAAATGAATTATCAAGATACTGGTTGATTCTTTGAAAATTCAGCAATGTTTCCCTCGTGTCGACTCAAGCCTTCTCAAGTTGATATTCGTGTATCGAACAGCAATGTGTCTTCTTCTTTCTGCAATCACTGCAATTCCACTCGTGACAGAGGTACTTTTGTACTTTTTCAAGTAATTTTCTCCCTATCTGTTATATTTGCAGATGTTTCTCCTTTCCTGGATGCGACTTCGTTCAGCTTACCTGGTTGAGTTCGGTTTCCTTTCGCTCATTTGGATCACTTATTCAGTTGTCTGGATCATGTCATTGAGTTACAAAAGGTTCATTTTGAAGTTTTTATTTTCACAATTTTTTATTCAGCTGGACACGAACTCGAGGTCTCATTGTCTCTCAATTCTTCGCGTCCAAAATGTTCTACCTCATTTTGGCAAACAGGTCATTTTTACTATTCTTTTTGAAAATTCCTATTCTGCTTTGATGTTCTTCTATATTTCATTTCCAAATTCAGATGGCTTTTGTATGGGTTTCGTGACGAGCGTACAATTTCAATCCTGATCGCGTCAATTCTGGTTTCCATTAATTCGGTTGGAGGGTTTATCGAGTGGAGACTCAAAAAGTGAGTAGGAATGAATTTTTGTCTAAATTTCATTGTTTCCAGAAATCAGCAGTCAGTTCACCATCGTCTTCCAGAAATCGAGATCGACGATGGAATCGTGAGGCTCGATGAAATGGCTGATGAAGGTTAATAATTTTTTCTCGAACATAATGTCGTTATTATTTAGAAAAAAATCCTTATTTTTTCATTCATCTCGATTTATTCAGGTGCTGGATTTCTGTCTCGTCTATTTTTCTGCTGGACGAACCCACTCATTCTGAAGGGCTCAAAGCAGCAACTCAACAATGTGAGTTGACTATTTTTATCACGGTTATTACTAGAAACCTCACTTTCATTATTATCGAGTATAAAATCTAAGAGATTGAAAATAGAGTTGAAAGACTGATGATTTTAAGTCAGTCTCTTCTTTTAAAATGCTAGTTTTCCCTTTCTAACATCAAAAATGGCTGCACCTATTTGCACTTCCGAAATTATGGATCAAGTAACTCCGAAGAAGTGAGAATTTCAGTTGACTGATATTTTCGAACTGCCTCCCTCTTTGCAAGTCGAACGAATAGAGAGGGAAATGATTGAGAACTCTCCCACATTCTACTCGGATGGGACGGCTTATTCTTTCACAAGGTTTGAAAATTGTCATGTTTTTAAACAAACAAAAAAACAATCCTATTGCAGAGCCCTTCTGTCGACATTCGGAGTGTCGTACTTCTCTTTGGGCTTGCTGCGTCTCGCATCAGATCTCTTTACCTTCGGCGGTCCAATCGTCCTGCATCTCCTTGTCAATTCTTTCGAATCTCCAGTGCCTAATGTAAGATTTATCTATTCTATCAAAACTAATGGAAAATTCCTTTCCAGTCAGAAAGTTTCTTGTTCGCTGGTTTGATGATCTTCTTCGCGTTTCTGGCTGCCATATTCTCTGCTCACTACTCCTATTTGGTCCAGAAAATCAGTTTGAGGTAATTGTTTTAAATCGAATGCATTGTTTGACGAAGTGTCTTCGACTTAATAGTTTCAACCACAACCATCATCTCTCTTCAGAATTCGTGCAGCTGCAGTGTGCACGATCTACGACAAACTGACTCGAATTCCTCTATCTGAAATGCACTCTTTCAGTACCGGTAAGGATTTTTGAAGGATTTGAATTTCGAAATTTATTTTGTTCAAATTGTCATATTGATTCACCTATAAGTTATTTTCAGGTCGTATTCTGAACTTCGTCTCAACAGATGTCGATAGAATTGTGAATTTCTGCAATTCATTCCACGCGTTTTGGAGTCTGCCCCTGCAGCTCATACTCGCGCTCTATCTTCTTTATAGAGAAGTAGGATACAACCATTTGAGAGTTTCAAAACTTTCGTGATTATTTGTACCCTTTAGGTTGGAATGGCATTTTTGTCTGGTCTCGCAGCCACAGTCGTTTTGATCCCAATCAACAAAGTCATCACAAATGCCATCGGGAAAATGTCGGAGAAACTCATGAATTGCAAGGATTTGAGAATTAAGGTTGTTTGATTTTTGTCTCGAATTTTTCTTATTCTTAAATTGCAGATGATTCGAGAAACGATGGAAGGAATCAAAGTGGTCAAAATGAGTGGATGGGAGGACTATTTCGAGAACAAGATCAAGGAGTACAGGGCGGATGAGTTAAAATATTTGAAGGTAAGCGTTTCATTTTTATCAGCTACATATTTCTCTTTTCAGGCCCGGAAATACCTCGACGCGGTTTGCGTCTATCTGTGGGCTTCTGCCCCTCTGCTCATTTTCCTCTCCATCATCACTACCTACACACTTGTTCTGCACGAGAAATTGACTGCTGCTAAAGTATGGCATTTGAATCTGAGTTTTTTCTTGAGAAAATGAAACGCTGGAAAACCAGAATTGGAATTTCAGCGAAGCAGCTAACGCAGTTAAAATTTCGTCGCGCTACTAATTTTTTCATTGAATTTATCAACCCATTTTCAGGTGTTCACAGCCTTGGCCCTGGTCAACATCCTGATCGGTCCCCTGAACTCTTTCCCCTGGGTGCTGAATGGTCTGGTCGAGGCTCTAGTTTCCATTCGCAGACTCGAATGGTTCTTCGGTCTGAAGAATATGGACCTGGAGGATGCGTACTCACTCGCTAGAGGTTAACACTTTTTGTTCCTTCGAAATTAATTCCTTCGATTTTTTTTTGCAGATTCCGACGAGCTTCTCACTGTCAAGGAGGGTAATTTCTTCTGGACAGATTCGAACACAGCTACGAAGGGGGTCAATTTCACTGGAAGGAAGGTTGGGTATTTTTCCTAAAAAAAAATATGTTGAAAAATTTCTACTCAATTTTAATCGAGTAAATTTTCATTATTCATTTATTTTCCTATGGTTTCGTCTCTCAAAGCGATGCGATTCTCTTCGAATTTATGGCAAATTTTCAGGGACAAATTATCGGCATAACGGGTGAAGTTGGCAGCGGAAAATCGACGCTTTTGTTAGGTAAAATCAAACCTCGCTGATTTTTCGATTCGAAGCGTATTCAGGTTTGTTGGCAGAGAGCAAATATCTGAAAGAGAAGATCTCGATTCAGCAAGAATATATCACAGAAGGGATCGGGTATTTGTCGCAGGACAGATGGCTGTTTAGGGGTAATTTCCATAAAATAGTACGAAATTTTTGACGAAATCATGAGAACCGCTAGATTTTTACTATTCCTCATTTTCTACTCCTTTTTCCTTCTCTCTTCGCTCAACGTCAGATAGCCTAGTGGTAGTGTGTTAGCTCCTAAATGTGTAACTTGAAGAGGAAATGATGAATTCGCTTAGGAATCTCGATGAAAGTCTGTGATATCACACTGAAGACTCTGATCCTCTTGAAATTATCTCATTTCATAGAGAAAGAATTTATTAAAAAATTTACAGCAATGTAAAATTTAGGTACGATTTTCGAGAACATTCTTTCTGGCAAAACTTACGACTCTGCCCTCTACGAGGAGGTTTTGAAGGCCTGCTGTTTGCGAAAGGATTTCAAGGTGAGGAATACCTTCTGAAAATATTTCAAGCAATTTTAATTTGTTTAGAGCATGCCCGGAGGCGATCAATACGAGATTTCTGACAATGGTATTTTAAGATAATTTTCGTTCAATAAGTTCAAAAATTCAGGTGCATCATTGAGTGGCGGCCAGAGAACTCGAGTCGCACTGGCAAGAGCAATGTATCAGGTATTTTTATCTTTCAAAAATTCTTCTAATTTGTTTTTTACTCCGCTTCAATAAGATCATTTTTCTTGCATTGTTTTTGAAACCAAGTTATTTTCTTCAGGACAACTCGGTCTATTTATTCGACGAACAATTTGGATCTCTGGACAGAAAAGTGGCAGATTCGATTTGGGTCGAGATGTTCGAGGGTCTTAGAAACAAGGTAGGCTTTCATGGCAAATGATGAACGGAATAAAATTTCGTCTTTTTAGGGCAAATTGGTTATTGTCGCGACTCACGAAGTTCGTCTGTTGCAAAGAGCAGACGTTGTAATTCGACTGGGCAAAGACGGCCAAATGAATAAAATCGGTAACATCTATACCGCTTAAGGAAAACACTTTATCAATATTTTTCATTTTATTTTATAATTTGCGAATTGAAAAAATTTACTCATGCAATGTTAAAAAATGGAACACTCAATTTTATTCTTATTCATAAGGCGATTCCTTTCATTATGCAACAATGAAATAATGCTTTTCAGGCGATCCCCAGACAGTTCTGTCTCCGTCTTCAGACGAAGAATTGAATGTGGAAGAGACAGAGATGAGCGAGGAAAATGCAGATACTTTCGAACATGTCACGCTGCAGGATGAGGAGAAGGAGGTTTGACGCTTTTTTAGAACAAAAATAATAAAATGTTTTTGCAGGTCGGTGCGGTCAAAGCAGATGTCTATGCATTCTATTCTCGAGCTGTTGGATATGGACTGTCCTTCCTTGTCATAGCTTCCATCGTCTTCATGCAGGTTTGAATTTTTTTCTAACTTTTTATTCTTAGAAAATCGAAACATTTTGTCCATTTTTCAAGGCGTGTGTTTAGTTGTCCAAAAATGGCGCTGACTGGTGGCTTTCGAGATGGACGCAGAAAATGATAAATGACAATTCGAGTAATTTGGAAGAATGGCAAGAACCACAGAGGAATGGGTATTTCGGGTTGGACACCTGGCTGGCTCCAAACAGACCTGTCGAGTAGGTTCTCATAATTTATTTGCATCTCTTTCACCGCAAAATATTCAGATTGATACGATCCTCAAAATTAAATTTTCAATTTTATGATGAAGATTTTTAAAAAAATTTCAGTTATCTCTCATCGAACGAGACCGAACTTTCCCTGCGCTACCTGTCGATCTATGCCATAATCGGGGGAATCAACACCCTGTTCACCCTACTAAGGGCCTTCCTATTTGCCTACGGAGGGGTTGTAGCTGCCAAGAACATGCACGCTAATCTGCTGCATCGGCTTCTCGAGGCTCCACTATCGTGGTGGGACCACACCCCTGCAGGCCGAGTCATCAACCGACTCTGTTCCGACGTCTACACCGTCGATGACAATCTCCCTTTCCAGGTTATTTTTTATCCGCATTTTAGAAACTACTAGACGACAGCATGACTATCAGACTACGAAATAGCATAAGGCAGGGTTGAGAAATTGCGTTGTAATTTTTCTTCTCAATACTATTTCATTATCCTGATGTCATATAAGTTCTTGATTGTTTTCTATTTTAAATTCTAAATTACTCACGAATTTCAGCTAAATATCTTCCTAGCCTCCCTCTTCAATTTGTTCGGATCTCTAGTGATAACTCTGATGGGATTGCCAATTCTCACGCCAGTCATCATCATCCTCTTCATCGTCTACTATTTCATCCAGAAATATTACAGGCAAGTTATTCTCTCACTTTCGGAATTTCGTATTTTTTAAATTCAGAATGACAAGTGTGGAGCTAAAACGGTTGACAACTCTGAGCCTTTCCCCATTCTATTCTCTGCTCTCAGACACAGTCACTGGGCTTGTAACCATCCGAGCTCAACGATTTGTTGAAAGGTAAAATTTGCTAAATTTTTCATTTCGTAATTCAAAATATAAGAAAACTTTCAAAATGATTCATTTTTCCATCATAAAAGAAAAGTTATTAGGTTTCACTTTATTTTCATTTGGGTCTTCACGAGTTTTATCTTTTCACCCTAAAACTTTTCAAAGATTTTTTATTCTTGTCCAAATCATTGCAAATATTTTTTGCAGATTTTCCCACGAGCTTCGTCTGCGTCTGTCAGCGAACCTGCGAGCCCAATTCTCGTGTCTGTCAGCCTCCCAATATCTCTCCATTCGTCTGTCCATGATCGCTGTATTCGTTATGAGTGCAATCACTGTGGCAGCAATCATTCAACATCGCATCACTGGAGTTGATTCGAGTAAGAAATGGAGTTAACAAAACTTTTAATAAGTAAACGACTATTTGAAAATTACACGACAAAAAGACATTGAAAAAAATCTTTGGAAAAGGAAATTACAAATAAATTTCCGTTTTATCAATAGGTAGAGAGCGCAAGCAGGTTCACGAGAACCATATTTTGGTATTATTTGTTGCTCAGGAAGAGCATTCTGGGGTAATTAGGACCTTTGATAAGAAAAAATCAAATAAAAATTGATTTTGAACGAAAGAATCGGCATTTTCCGAACCCCGAAATGAACACGTTTTCGCAGACTTCAAACTACTTACAGGTTTTTGCAGGGAAAAATTATGCGCTCTCTAATCATAGGCTATTTCATATGTTTTGTTATCTTGTAATTTTACAAATTGTAAATTTAAATTTAGGTCTGATTGCCTTGGCAATAGCCTACGCTCTATCAAACACATCTCTCCTGAACGGACTGCTTGGCTCGTTTGTCGAAACCGAGAAGGAAATGGGGTCTGTCGAGAGAATTGCTGAATATGTAGATGAGGCGCCCAAGGAACGATGCAGAGGCAACTTGCAGGTGCATTTTTGAAATCGTCATTACAGAAGAAAGAATTTTGCAACCTGGAAGAGCAATTATAATTGTTACATCGTTACATATGAAATAGTATGGAAAAAAAACTCTTTCACTTACAAAACCCTATTCCATCTTGCTGCTAGGATGCGTCTATTCTTCAGATTGCCTAGGCTTTTCAGCGTGTTTGTATTTTTCTAGAGCGATAGAAATAATATTTTAACGAATTTCAGTTTCCAAAAGATGCTAACGGTCGAGTTGTCTTCCAAAATGTTTCATTGAGGTAAATCAATTTTGTTGTCACTGATTTTATGTAATTATTGAGAATGTCGATAAGCATTTCACTAAACCGAATAAATTCTCAGATACGGCCGAAACTTGCCTTTGGCGCTAGAGGGCATAAGTCTGTCGATCGACCCAGGGCAGAGGGTTGCAATTCTTGGAAGAACTGGCAGTGGAAAGAGCTCACTGTTTCAGGTAAAAGATATCATTCACTCTGAAATGTTGAATATTCACAGGCCCTTCTTCGAATGGTTCCAATCGAGCGAGGCTCTATTCTGATCGATGGCAGCGACATCAATTCCTACTCGATCACTTCTCTTCGCAGACGCATCGGCGTCATTCCCCAGTCTCCATTCATTTTCAGGTAACGATTTTTAATTATTTTTAAAATGACATCATTATTTGCAGTGGCACTCTCCACGACAATCTGACGCTGGGAGAGAATTACGATTCCAACGCCATTCTCAATGTGATTCACGTCTCGCATCTAGGCAAGGAAATTTCTTATTTTTTAAAATTATTTTTGCCACTTCAGACGGACTAATGAATCGAATCGGCGGCTTGACCGGTCATTTGGACGAGGGAGGAAAGAATCTGTCCTACGGAGAGAAGCAACTACTTTCGATTTGCAGAATTCTGCTGGCTCGTCCGAGGGTATGTAACTTGTTGTTTGAAAAATGAATGTGAAAGAAAAATAACTTAATGTTACTTTTCTTGAAAAGTTTGGATCTTTGAATCCTTTTTCCCATGAAAATGCATGATTTATCTGAAAAATAGAATATTTTGAAAACCATCTAATAATTCAATTAATGAAAAACGTTTTTTCTTCAGATAGTCCTGATTGACGAAGCCACTTCTCACATCGACTCGGCTTCTCATCGTCGAGTCATTCAGCTTCTCATGGCTCGACTGCCTTCTGCAACGCTCATTAGCATTCTGCATATTTTAGGTAAGAGAAATTTAGCACTCATTGATAAACAGCCGAACATCTTTGTAATTCTTATCTTTACTAAATTTGCAATTTCATCAATGGAACTACTATAATAACTCACAAATTAGCATTTCAGAAGGCCTGGAAGTTTACGACATCGTGATCGAAATGGACAACGGGAAGATACTGAAACAATACAACCCGAAAGAGACAGGAGTGACGACGGACACAAGCGAATTGCAGCTATAGGATCTCATTCTCCCGGTCAAAGAGCATGGTCTGTGATTTCCTCTTCAAATTCAACAGGGATCAATTTGCTGGTTTGCTAAGTTTTTTACTTTGACATTTTCTCTTGCAATAATTTTATTATTCTTCCGAAAAGTTATACATTCGTATCTTGTGCAATCTAATCAAAGTAAATTTATTTATCATTTGATGATCTTCCTGAAAAATCAAGTGACTGCACAAATGCTTGAGTCAATTAACTAAAGATGTTCTCAGAATTTCTAATTCATCATCTGTATCATTCAGTCGCATTTATTCTGTAATAGGAATCTGATGCATATCATTCATTACGAGATTATTTATTTTTAATTTATGGTTGTTGAACAGTATTTTTGCTAGTTATTCAGACGAGTTTATCTTCAACTTGACAGGTTTCAGCTCTAACTTATTCTTGTCATTTATCCTCCTATTCTAACATTACATATTTTTAGCTTTATTTTGCAATTTGACATGAGAAAAATAAATATTTTACATTAAGATTTTGGATATTCTTCGAGAATAGAGGATTCATTTATGCAAGTATCCTTCACACGTTTTCAGTATGCTAGATCTTCATCTGAATTCACTTATGCATTTTATCAGAGCCGGAAAGGAAAATTCGACTTTGATATTTTTCACAAGTCGGTCCCGATTTCGATCTTTTAAATTCAATTCCATCTGGTCTTATTTCAAAATTTCAATCCTTATTTCTTCCGGCGTATTCGTTAAAATCTTCAATAAGTTGAACTTCATACGAAATATCTCCAACTTCCCCGATCTAAACATTCATACAGTAAACATTTATTCCTTTATTTCATTAACTAAAGTTGTCATCCGATAAATAAAACTATATATTTGTTGATCTGTTGTCGAGTGAAATGGCCGATAAAAAATAAGTACGGCATCCTGCATTAAAGCACACATGGCAAGTGAATTGGAAAGGGGAACCCGGTTGAAAGGAGAGAATAGAGGATATTTTGTCAGATCTTGATTAAAGCAGTTTGGGTTGAATTGGATAGTGATTTATGATGAAAAAGAAACAGCTTTTCAACAAGAAGATAAAAATAACAAGATTGCATTTCTGGCAGTTCAATTTCTCCAGAAATACAACGATGTAAAACATTTGAAAGAAGATAAATACCGCCTTTTGAAGAAAGACGCATTAATTTTAAAAAAAATCAACGAAAACAGAAATCTAAAATCCAAATTATTGTGCACGAATTGGCGAGTGTGTGGAAGTGTAGAAAGATTGGAATTTAAGATTATTTGTACTATTTTGCCCGGTTCGTTCTTGCCAAGCCAAGTCAGGCCACAATATTTCAATTCTTACAGGTTATATTTGTAATGGCTTGTCAGAGCTACTACTTGGTTTGTTGGGCTTTCTGTAGATGGTGATGGAGAGAGTAGGAAGTGGTTGGTCGGGGACAGACAAAAATCGGTAATGAGGTTCGGAGCTGGGAGAGATGAATGTACATTTTGGTTATAGGCTTATTGGTAGGTATATGCTAATTCGGGTAAGATGGATTTAGATAAATTGAGAATTATGGTCTTGGATTTACTGTACAATATTTTTAAAAATTCGTAAGATTAGCTTACAGGCTTATTTCTATACAAAGATCATAGTCTCAGAAGTAATTGCTTGGATAAAATGATATAGAATTGGAATGGAATTCTTGAGAGATGAGAGTTGAATGCTTGAATGGCAGATGAGCAGTTGGCGAGGGGCAAGCAAAGAGGAGGAAGATGGCAATCTGAAATTAAAACATTTCGGTAATTCGAAAAAAAAAAACGTAAAATTATTCTTGCTCAAGTAAAGGATATTGAAAGTCGGAATTCATAGATATTCCTTTTTCGAAGAAAAAAAGCCACGAAAATCCGACAAACTTTAGCGTTCAAATGGACTTTTCACAAGAAAGGCAAAACTCATTTCTTCTATTAATGAATATGATTTATCCTTATCAATATTTTTCTTCAAACAAAAATAAATTCTCCCTACTCTTTTACTCTTCATCGAGCAGAATGAGTTCCTCTGAAGGAGGCAGGTGGTTCTCTGCAGAGCTGGTGCGGGTGGCGCGTAGTCGAGTGCAGGAGCCAGAGGGATTGTTGCTAGAAGAGGAAGGGGAGAAGGCGGGTTTGTGAAGAGAACGATCAGGGGAAACTCGACTGCGAGAGCGGGAACGCGAATAGGAATGAGATTGGGAATGGGAATGGAACTGAGAATGAGAATGAGACTGAGACTGAGACTGAGAGCGGGAGCCAGAAGGGCCTCTGCTGCGACTGCGACTGCGACTGTGATTGCGACCGAGATTATGTCTCTGCTCGTTCAGGATCTGTCTCTCCTCGTGTCGATTTCTGCGAGCCTTTTCACGTATCCTTCGTTCTTCTTCCCTCTGAATTTTCATTTTTTAAATCCAAGATTTTAAACATTTTTCTCCAGAGATAAAAATTGTAAATGATCTTGAATATGTGAGAACTTATATAATGTCCTCAAATTACTGATAATGAAGTCTAAAGAACTGTAGACTAGCTTGATTAACAATAGAAAATAGCATCTGATTTCCAGATCTAGCAAAATTTTCATTCTTACAGTTTAAGAATGATGTATTAAATCTTTTTTTTAATTTCCATAAAGTAAAAAGTCGAATTCTAATCCTGACCTGTTTCTTGAGGTGGACCTCAATGCTGCTCTTCTGGTTTTCGGCCTCCTTCGAGTACTCCCTCTCGCAGGTCTTCATTCTGGAGATATTTTATTCGTAAAGCATCGATTTGTATGAATAGAGGTCAAAATAAACTCGAGTATTCATTTGTAAATAGGCTAAAATTGTGGATTCGACAAGTTGGCAATAAAAGGCCTACGGAAGAGTGATAATCTGATACACGATTGACTATATTTTTCATATTGAACATATTGAAGAAAATTCTATGTATGCCATCAAATTGAAATTGATTTGAAAAAAAAAAAACCTTTGGGTCCTGGCGACTCGCTGCTCTGGCTTGACGACCTCAGTGAAGGCAGTGTTGATGGCCTCCTTCAACGGCATTTTGTCGTCCACCGTGCCATCCTCCTTGCGCATTCGAGCGTAGATCATCTGCGAGACTGGCGCTGAAACAATAATCAGTTTATCAAACAAAACATCTGAAGAGTTAATATGACACAGTAAGCTATTCAGAAGGTAAATGATTGTAATCCCAGTAAAAAATTCAATATTTCTCATTTTAGAAGATGAAAAAAAAAACCTACGAATGACTCTGAAATTTGTAGCGAGAGCGTCCCAGATGACAGGCCAGTGCTTCCACTCCCAGGCTCGGATCTCGCACAGAGCAGTCAGACGTTCGAAGTCCACGGGAATGCCTTCGTATTGAGAGCGGAGCAGCTGAAAGCAATCGATCGATCTCACGACAAAACGAATTGCAATACGTATATACGAATAGATTTTTTGCATTCTATGCCCTAAATTCAGGCATGAATTGAAATTCGTAGACTAACGAGATGAAAGGGTAAAATCTTTCGAGAAGGTGTGATCTGCATTTTTCGATGTTTCATCACTTTTAAAGGCATATAGATTCCCGTTGATTAATCTTCTGCAATTCGACTCACAATGGCCTCGATTTCCTTATTCCTCTCGTCCGCATCCGCAGCCTCGCTCTTCGACAGTAGTCCATGTCGCATTTCTGCATCTCTGTTCTCCTTCTGATATGGCAGTTCGCACATCTGCAAACCAACTAGTTTTGTAGATAGTGATTAAGAAAATGTGAAAAAATATTTTGTAAGCTTGAAAGGTTTCCTACTGAAAGCTTATCTGAATCGATTCTTTCAATTAGATTTGCAGAGGGAATTTAGAAAACTTCTCCTTAAAAAATTAGCCTATCCATGCCAATAGTTCATTTTTAAAGATATGATTTTTGTGTCAAGTTAAAAATGAAACAGAATCAACGAACAAACCTGATGCAGAATGGCAGCTGCGATAGCGGGTTTCTGCATTTTGTCGAGGACGGCCTTCCTGAGCTCCTCGCGATCCTCATTCCTCTCTCCGAATTTGAATTGCTCCCTGATCTGCTTCCAAATGTCGCAGATCGGCTCGTTCATTCCGTTCAAACTCTGTAATTCATCAAAACTCATTTTGAAATTTTCGATCAGATTATTTGTGTCCAGAGCCTTCCCAAAAATGAATAATATCAAGTAGACTAATCTGCGTTGTACATCAGAAAGCTATATTATTCCTCTATGCAGAGTGAGATAAAGCTAGAAGAAAACAACGAATTGTGCACGAATAATATTTGGAAAAGTCATGGACGATTTTTCTTCATAAAATGATGATGGTGTTTTCGAGTTTTTGACAAGTGATTATCGAATCTTGAATATTATACATTGTGCACGAGAGAACAAAAGACATGTGAAAAAGCCTGTTCTTCTTCTTCGAAATTATTATGGCGCATACCTGAATGAAGTGGTGAGATCTGTTGGCAAGGGAGCCGAGCGAGGTTCTGTTTGTGGTGATGTGCCAGGCGCTGGGAAGGATGCTGTCGGCCCGAGTGCCCACTGTCGAGACGTCACTCGACTTGGTGTAGTAGTCATGCACGTTGTCGCCCAGGGCTCGATTCCAGTCCGTATTCACATCCGGCTTCTTGTACATGTTCTCTGAATTATTCACTTTCATTTGCGGGAATTATCAAATCTTGATGGTTTTAAGACTTTCTATACTTCTCATTTTCAGAAGTGCGTGAAAGATAAGGAATAAATGCCGAAGAATAAGTTGAAAGTCTTATGTGTAGAGTTCTCAAGCTCCGCCCCTTTACAAAATGCGTTTTGATAGAAGCGTGATAGTTTGGCATTTTAAAAAATTGTGAAGAAAGAAAGTATCCTTTAAACTCAAAATGTCCTAAAAGATCTAGTGCTAGTAATAGTATAGATCGACGATAAACCTGATAAAATGGTTGTGTCAGAAATCAGAAGTGAGGTGCCCGTACAAATATGTATAAGTGTGAATTCATCATCAAAAATATGTTCATTTTGAGGGTTTAAATTTTTCGATCAAAATTAAAAAAAAAAAATTCTTCATAGGGGGAATATTATTCACGTCCCCCATTAACATCTTTGCAAGAATTCTACCTCAAACTTCAGTTTGGCATATATACTTGGGGATCTTAGTCTTAGATCGAAATACAATTGTGCAATTGAACAGAAAAGCCAAACACACTTTCATCCATGTTGACAGTGGGCATGCAATCACTTCCAACGAGCCCTCCTCTGGCACGAGCATTGAGATGTGCAGTGGCGGCACTCGTTCCGGGCTGCTCCCCGCCATCCATAAGCCTCGTTCTCATTCCCCTATCCATCTCGCTATGCCTCAGATGCTCTTCCCGCAGTTTCGAGTATCTGATGCGTCTCTCCTCTTCCTGCTTGCGCTCATTCTCACGGGCTTGTTCGCTGAAATCATTTCACTTCACTTCATAACTAATATTTTTCCGGCTTTTTGTAAACTTCATCCACTCTTATGACAAGGGTAGGAGTAGGGTTGGATAGACTCTATGTTGTTTTCAAATTATCAGCTTATCAAGAGGATGTCTGAACAGTTCAACCTATTCGGCCTTACCCTATCCTAGCCTAGTTTCATGATTGGATGAAGTTTACAAGAAGCCATTTTTCAGTGCATAAAATGAGACGTCAAGAAACTTAATTTAAGAATTTATGCAAACTTAGTATTGATATTGCATTAGTCAGATGGAGTAGAAGTAATGTGGATGCAATACGCAGGTTAATCGTCAATTCTTAATGTAGCTCTTTTCATCGTATTTTCAATGCCTTTCTTGTGCTTCAGAATACGTACTTTAGTTTATGCGTTCTTTTTTTTTGCGTATTTTCATTCACACTTTACTCCATTTGACTAACACACGAACTGAATGTTGAAAATTATATCTTGCACAATCCCGAATCTTCAACTAAAGAAAAAATGTCAACCTACATGGTTTCCTTGGGAAACTTCCTCTTGTAGCAGATGCGATCCCTGAACCTGCCCTTGGCCATCCTTTCCCCTTTGCTCATTCTCCTGGCCCTCTCGACCCTTCTCCTATGGTAGTCGGGATCGTGGCTGATCAGCAGGTCCTTCTCGACCGCTGCAGAGGATGACGTCTGACTCACGAACATGTTGAAAGTGCCGCCGGAGTTGAAGCTGCAAGAAAAATAATTAGAAAATCAAAAATTCACTCGTCATAAACTCATCAAGATTTTATAGTGAATGCAGATTATTCTGAACTAACAAGGGAGGTTTTCCAACTATCAGTTTCCGATTTAGCTAAATTTGGTCTCAAATTTTTTTCATATTGATTCGAGTAGTCGATTAATATAGATTTTACCGATCAATTTGGAAATTTAGTCATTTTCGGCCTGGAAAAGGTCAAAAACGGCCAAAATAGCGTTTAAAAAAATCATAACCTTTCACCGAAGCGTTATTTTCGCCGTTTTTCTTAGCCAAAAATGCATAATTTTGTCTGCTCTATCGATTAGTGCCCGCCCCACCTTTGAAATTTTCTAAACTTCTAAACTTACAAATTTTTGACGTCCGTCGAGTTGTCAGCAGGATTGACTCCATCGTGAGGGATGACGACAGGCCACCAGAATCCAGCCGTGCGGGGAAAGGGGAAGAGGAAGGAATCTTCGGAAAGCAGACCGAACTCCTTGACGAGAGACACGTGGGCCTCTTCCTGGATGGAGAACAGCCTCTCCTCCTCTATCCAATAGCGATGATGACTTCTGTTCGCTTTCATCTGATTACGCAGCTGAAACTCATTCGATCAGTAACAATTAATGGAATCTGCTCAAGAATATGTGTGAATAACGTGAAAGCATGTGTACTCTTTCCTCTCAACACATGAAAGGTGTTGGCGTGCAAATGTTCAGTCAGGAAATCAAAGAAGCCGTTTTGCACAACTAGAAATAGTACGTAAAATTGAAATTAGCGTCATGAAATATCCCCTTGGGGAAAGATCAGCCAAATCGGAGGCGGATACTTCAAAAATTCTCTCATAAGAATTCATTATGAATTTTTGAAATTTATTTAATGAATTCTCTATATGTAAAAACAAACCTGAAGATGGGGCCATTCATTGATGATGTCATCATTCCCATAGCAGGAAGGGGGCTCGTGAATCGGCAGAGGATGCAGGCAGAAGTTGAGGAAGGCGAGGAACGCGTTCTGCAAAATCATCAAGTTGGATATTTCCTGCTAGAAGAAATGAATCAGACCTTTCGATCGATGACATCCACGAGGAGGTTTTTGCGCAGGGCGACAGCAGCCTGACTCTCCTGCTGCTCGCGCGACAGATCTTCCTGCTTCTCGTACTCGTTCCTCTCGTCGATTATCACTGGATGGTTGTCGTCGTACTCTTCCAATGGCTCCGTGCTGCAATTCAAAGAATAAATAACTCGACAAATAGGAATTCTACATATCACTTTAGATGAAATGTATGGATCATTTTTATGACAAGTCTGGGAGATTCTTTTTATAAATAAAAATCTATCGAATCTATAAATTTGGATCGTTTTAGTCTATGACAGAATTATTTAGAATTATACCAGAGTGTGCAGAATTTGAATTTAAAAAAATTCAGAATTGGAGTCGTAAGTCAAATTTTTCCTGAACTCTTAATAGGAATTTCAAAGCCAAAGAACTCTCGGAATCAGAATTCCGTTCACCCCTGCACTAGACAAATCTCATAACTCTTTAAATATTGACCCTACGATTTAAAAAAAAATACAATTGATGAGGAAATTAAGGAGCGAAATTGAAAGGAATCAAGAAGACGAACCTGATTCGAAGAATCTGTTTCTTCTTGCCCCTGACGTGTCTGAGACAGCCATTGCGAATGTCCTGCAGGAGGGATTGACTGGGGCCGTGGAAGCGAATTCCCCTTTGGTCGGGATAGAGCTCTGCATAGCGACAATAGTTGTCGGCTGAATGCCAAATGAATTAATTGAGAGTTGAGGGGAAGGAGGGAAGGACTTACAGAGGTCGACAGGCGGCAGGTTGGACACATTGATCAGTTGCCATTGCTCACTCGCGGCTCTGCAAATTAGACAAATAGCTGGGGAAATAATGTTTATGCACCGATGCAAAGTACATTCTCCAGAAAATGCTAATTGCTGAATGATAGACTCAGAATTTGAAGTTCATAGCCAAAATTCGAGGCAGAAATGTGATTTCAAATTGATTTGAGAAAAATCCTGTTCCAGTATTCACAATTCGCGCGATTAAAGAATTGGGGAATTTGAAACAATCATAAAATGTTACCATCGACTCACCTTGGCCTTTTAATGATGAATGGCTTTCTGTCGATTCTCTCTTCCTGCTGATCGGGATTCACGAAAGGAACCAACTCGATGGGGCCCTGAGCGAACGCAGAGGTGAGTCTGTCGGCGAGTGCATCGGCTACGGGATGGTGGTACTGAGGAACGGGCGGGAGAGGCTGATCGGCGGGAAGAGGAATGGCCATCACATCCCCGTTGTCCAGTTGCATTGTCGTGTATCCCTCAGGTACTTGTTCCTCTCCCCCTTCTCGGTCTCGCTTCTGCTGCTCTTCCTCATCGTCCACGGTAATCAGGCCTGGGTCGTCATCGTCAAATTGCCTGCAAATTCAAATTAGTTTCAAGCTTAAGCGAAATCAAAAATAAATAGGTTCAAAAGAAGTGGAGAACGCAGACTTGCAACTTCTTCGAAAATTCCGAACCCGCACCCCCGTCTCGCACAACACCACGGGTACGGATTTTTGGTTGCAAGTCTGATGTAGAATATAACAAACTCTTATAGTCAAAATGGAAAAACTTGAAAATTTCTGCACCAATCCGACTTACATGTCGTTATCCCTGTTCTCAGCCATCTGCCTGTTCTGCCTGGCAGTAACGAAATTGAGCACAGTCATTCTATCTGCCTCCTGATTCCTCTGCACAGCACCTGAGGTGTCCATCTGTAATTCGTTCAATCGCCCTCTGCAATCAACAATTCCTTCTCATCTACCTGTTCCTGTTCTTGTTCCTGCTCGACTGGTTGCTCCTGTCTGTGCGACTCTGCACCCATTTCTGAAAATTCGAAAAGTTATTGAAAACATCTTGGTTTTCATTTTTGGGCAGTTCTTATTATAGAAGCGAAAGTGCATCACCAAACTTCACTATTCCCCCGATTCCAAAAGCAGTAAAATTTACCAGAATCATCATTTGCAGCTTTGACAGTCTGTACGTGGGCCGCCTCTCCACCCATCAATAACATTGCATTCTTGAAGGCTTCTGCAGTTTCCTTCGTTCGCGCTTCCGCAGTCAACTTCCCCTGTCCCTGTTCCTGCTGAAAATTCTCTTCACATCATTCTCGTTTAATCTTTGACATTCAGAACATTGACTCTATCTTTGTTCTTCTTTTTCTATGCATTTTTTGCACAGAAGATACTGTGTGTGTAATGAATTTAGCGTTGAGAGGAGACAGGAAGATAGAGACAATGTAATGATCGTCAATGTCTGTACTAACACCTAGTCATGAGTGGAGCTTTGACATATGTATTATTTTCTGATCGAAATGCCATCTAGGGTATTGCGATTGCATAAAAGTCAATTTTTCATATCCCAAACATGCCAATGTGCTTATCCAATCATCCATCCAACCACCCACCTCCACTTCGTCATCATCATCAATCGTTATAATCTCAGGGGGGCCTTTCGGTCCTGGCCTTGGATTTGAAGTGGCTGAGGCAGAAGAGGTTTGGTCGCTGAAAGAAAATCATCGAATTTTTGAAAATATCGATTTCTTTGGACCCTTGTATTTAGACTGACGGCAGATACAGTTGTCTGTATCTACAAATACAGGGAGATCGATTATTTTTTTATGATTTTGTGCTAAGATAAAAAATAAACAACTCTCGCTGCAAGTTCATTCAAATCTTTTCCTTTATCAGCACATCTATTAGAATGGACCAGGCTTAAAAATTGGCAACTTTTCTCAGTAGTCTTGCTAAAATCATATTCACAAAAGTTTGTGAAACTATTTTTTAACCTCATATTCCCTTATTTGTACGAACCAACCTGTTTTGTTCAAGCTTGCTGAGCATGCACATGCAGCCATTTATTCAATTGATTAACCTTTCATGATCCTCGAGTCTCTTCCTGGATTTGTACTCGAAATGGCCAGTCGCATCGGCATTGACCTCGATGATGAAGTTGCCGAAGACGTCCCTCAAGTCCTTGCTCGAGTCCAGCTCCGTCTCGTCCGTCACTTCGTCCGAGGCTGCTGTCGGTGAGAACAATTCGGCATTCTGAATCATCGTTCATGATTAAAAACAAGTTTAAGGATTCATCTGACCAATGGCTCGTTCTTCTGGAGTTCAGAGAGCTTGGAGATGGGTAAGGCAGGAGCTGGTTTGTTGAAGGGCTGATTCTGGTTGTGTACAGGTGATTTGTTAGGCATCTGCTTCAGAACTTGGGGCAGAAGCCGAGGAGATTTCTGAAAGAAATTCTACATTCGAAACTGAATTTCTCGAGTTTGACATAGGGACTCATACTTTAAAAGGACACATACTTGAATGAGACAGTTTGGGTAGGGCACACTTGAAAAGGATACAGGCTTTGGGAAGTTGCATTAAGGGTAGGGACGGCCTGGTAGGTTAATTTTGGTGTCAAAATGTGCAACATTACGTGCTCGTTATTACGAAACCATAATCACCTTACCATTGCCTATTCTTCTCCTTATGCACCCAGGTTTTCATTTGGCAGGTGCAGGCCTGTAGCTTTTTCAAGTGTCTGTGTCCCTGTGTCAAATTCAAAAAAGCCATTTTGTCAAGTGAAATCTTATTCAAATGACGATAAATTTTGGTATTCTGTGATCGATAATTATTGTGGTGCGACAGAAAATCATAAAATCGTGAATTACAGAACGAGTATCAACCATTTCCATCCACAATTAATGATCTAGCGCTGCATGAAATTTAAATGCTAATGCTTTTCGATTATTCTGTGCCACTCACGTCGATTTTCCCTGGAGATAAGCTGTGTTGAGCAAACGCATGTCCTGCAGAACTGGTTGCTGCATTCTTTGCAGTCCAATCAGGGACATTGTTTCCAGACACTTCCTGAAAACTCGAAGTATTACTTTTCTGATCCTCAGAAAACTTACGTGAGGGCGCTTGCGGAGAGGAATCGTGAAGACAGAAGGCTGAAAATAAATCCATGTTAGTCTTGAAAAAGACATCTTTTGGCAAAAATATTGAATATTCCAAAATTATTGACCAAGTCCGATTACCTGATGAAAATGAAAAATTACGCATTTTATTCCGCGCAAAAATAAACAAGTATGCATTGCGCAACCATGCACATTGAATTGTGGATTTGTCAAGAAAAGATTAGTAGAAGAAATAATTCGTGAATTGGTGTGGATGTACGAAATGCACTCTGCTTTAATTTTGGACGTGTCAAAAAATATTTTCGTTTTCTATCAAGTAATCGGACGATCCCGATAATAAGATTTCCCTACAACGTTTTCTTTTAAAAATAGGAACCTTGATAGCGAAGAAGGGAGATTGCAAATTGCTGACAGAGGTTTTGAGAATGAAAGAGGCAGGATTTGACTGTGATGAGCTCGTGTTTTCCTGTGCAGCTGCAGGCTGTGGCTGGGGCTTCTTCTTCGACCTGGGCTGTCTTTCGATCTGCAGATTCAGCATCTTCGAGAATTCGCTCTGAAACTGTCAATTTAAGATTTTCTTTATTCCCCGTGTCTAATACAACTGGCAACTACAATCCCTTAGGCCATATGAAATAAGATTAGAAGTGATAAGTGTAGGGTTGCAAATTTTGTACACAACACGACAAAAAAGTCGTATACTATTTCTGAATCAAATTTTGGTACGTTTTCCTTCCCCAAGTAATATATTCTCAAAAATACACGACACGATTTCTGTTGTGTCGTGTTATGTACTCAATCGTATACGAAATTTGTAACCCTGACAGTAAGGAAACGATTATTTCCCTCAAGATAGTATCTTGAATGAATTGTAATTTTTTCATTCATGTATTCCTCCTTACCATTTCATTCGGTTTGTCAGCCGTCTTCTTCTCTTCAGCCTGCTTCGAACTCGACGGTTTTTCGTCTTCTTCCTTCCTTTTCTTCTGAAAATGGATGATAGATGAATGTTTCAGAAAACATAAGTTTTCATGTAAGAATGGGCAAATAAACGTAATTTTGCAGGAGCGCTGTAGGTTATTTTTCGTAATGTAAGTTGGTTTTAGAAAATAACAAATGTAGAATTTTAATTCATATCGAACCTTGTCAGGCACATCCCTTTCTTTCTGCTTCGTCACATGCGTTCCAGCTGTCTTCTCAGTCGGCTTTTCTTTCTCTTTGTCCTTCTTGGCAGACGATTTCTCCTGAATCATTCAACATTTCAGTCGAATATTTCGATTGTTACTGAATCCCGGTAATTCCAGTGAAAATAAATCTCGATAATCACTGAATCTCAGTCAAAAGCTGGCATTGGTTTGCCCTATTCTCACATTCCCGCTTGCCTTTTTCATCGGGTTATATGTTTATTCGAGTTAACCAGGATTCAGTATCTCCGAATTTCCGATTGATTTTTCACAATATTCACCTTATTCTTGTGCGAGTTATCATCCTGTTTGCTGTGCACTTCGATCTGAAATTACTGAATCATTATGATTTCATCAAATGCCAATATTCTAAGAATCCAACGTCTCAAAATAATGCAGATCGAGAAAGAAACAAGGCAAAAATTCAATTTTTCATTTAAATAACCAGATCAGTTTACCTTCTTTGCATGCTCTCCAGCGTCCATTTTCTTCATTTCTTCAGCCTTGCTCGTCTTCCTGTGCTCCTGACCTTTGCCAATCTGCAATTCCTCTACCAATTCTCCCATTCCCCTTCTTCCTCTCACCTCATTGTGCCTGTTGATCATTTTCTGCGTATCCTGGAGACTGGCGCAATGCCTCGCCATCTCCCCTTTGACTCGGGCGATTTCATTATATAATTCCTTCAACTTGCTGTCTGCCTCTTTGATGGATCCCTCGATTTCTTTCTTCTTCGCTTCCAGCACTTTCAGAGGAGGTAGCTCTTCTTCTTTGTCTTTCACGACGGGATGATGATTGTTCACAGCGTCTGTAATCACATAGTTAGAGCTGCAAATGGCTTGCATAGTTTTATAATTTTCGTTAATTTTCTACTCTAAATAGCCAAATGCGAGGTAACTAAGACATTAGTGGAGAAAGAATAAAACTGAAATAATTTTTGATCGAAAGGTGCCACCAAAATCAATCAGGACAGTGAACAAGATTTTGTGGTACATATAAGTCCCATGAGCGCCTGAGGACGCGTACTTCCTGACAAGATATTCTGACGAACAGCCATTTCTATGAGTGGTTCATCGATTCTAATAGAGATTTTTTGTGAACACCAACTTCGAAAGGGACTTGCTTCCTATTTTTGGCGCTTTCAATGATCATTTTTTGAAAAAAAGAGAAAAATGCAAGGGCTAAGAGTTTGAGATCCCTACACATAATGCAAGTACCTTCAAAGTCGTAACTATGATATCGTTGCTCGTAATCAAGAGGTATTAGAAGAAATCAATGAATTACCCAAATCAACTCACCAGTAGGAGCACTGTCCTTGTCTCTGCTATTGATGTCAAATTTCACCTTCTTGCTGCGTTCCTCCGTCTTGCCACTGTTCGATGGAATCTCCTTTTCTTCTGGCTTCTTTGCAGACGACTTCATGATGCCCTGAATATCAACGACTTTATTTTATCTAGAAAGGTAATGAACTATTAAAATTATAAAATGATAACTATCTACAAACCCGAGGGACAAGAGATTTCGAAGATATGCGCACAAATCGCGTAACGTATGAAATGTAAGAGTAGAGAAGATGAAAAGAGTATAAATAGTTCCAAAATGGTCGTAAAACGATTGTCGCCTGTTTTCGGAAAATTCGTTTTATTTCGGAGTTGTGCAGGAATGCTTCCATTCCAGAGTGATCTCTTATCGATTAGATCCATCTGATATGCAAATTTCCAAAATTGGTGCAGAAAATCGATTAGGAAAACTTGAAATAGAACATGAAATCTTCCAAAGGAATTGCCCCAAAATAGAATGGAATAAATTTCTGAGAATTACGATCGTAATCCCAGAAAACTTGGCACACAACTGCAATGTCTGATCTTTAGATTCAACATGATCGTAGTTTTCTCCAGATTCATTATGCTTTTATTCTTACCTTGAGTTTGTGTTCCTGCCCCTTTCCATCCTCAGTCTTTGCCTCTTTTCCCTTCCTCTTCTCTTTCTGTAATCCTTCTTCCTTTGCTCTGCTTCCTTCTGCCAGTTTCGGGATTTCCTTCTTCGGTCTGCCTTCATCTGAAATCAATTAATCAGTAAATGCATAAATGTATCCCGACTTTGAGAAATTTAGTCCTGCAAGTACTGTAAAAACATAAACTTTGCCCTTTAAATGATATTCTTTTCTTTCACTTTTTTCTCATCGAGCTTACCACTAAGGGCGCAGAATTTTAATTTTGAAAAATTAGGAATCAGAGTCGGAATTAAAATTTGTCGTGACCTCGGGAATCGGAGTTCCGCACACTCCTGCTCACCACTTTCTACTAATCTCGGCTAGTTAGTAGCTTTTGTTTACAAAACTCAACTTATTTTCAAAGTATCGATAATTTCTCTCTTAAATTACCTTCCTCGAACAAATCCTCGACGTAGATAGAATTGGAATGGGTCTGTTTGGCTTCTGTCTTCTCGATTCTGACATGCTTCTTGACAGAGGCAGTGGACGAAGCAGAGGGAGATGTAGTCGATTTGAGAGCAGTCGGGTGGGTGTTCGTCCCTGAACAATGAGAATTGAATTACAAGGTTGATGAGTTGAAGAATTCATTTTTTCTGAGCATTCTAGAATTGCAAAAGAATCAAAGAAGCATCTATCTTAGTGAAATGAAAGAGGTATGAGTTTGATCGAATGTTATGAATTCATATCTTATCTCCGATTAGCCTATTCTCTCACCCACATTATCGCAATCCAACAAGATCTCTACAAAAAACCATTAATATCAGTTAGCAAGCTTTCGATTTCGGGGGTTTTTTTTTACCTATACTACTTCAATACATAATCATAATCCTTGACATAAATTGATTTCATGTGACCTATTCTATTAATACGCGCGCAGACTATTTTGAACAAAATGTTCATGAAAAATGAATTCCTCCTTTTATTAAATATTGTCTTAGGAAGAAAGCAATAATAAAAGATGTAAATTCCGTTTTAAAAGATTTCAGAATTTCGATTTTGCCGAACAGAAAAGAAGTTTGATATTGAAAAGTTCGCATTGAGATTTCAAAATGTTCCAATCTCACCCCGATCACTCGATTCGATAGAGCAGTTATATTTTAAGGAGCTAGTACGATTTAGAAGCCTTTTCTGTTGGCTGTTTAATTTCATGGCGTGAAATGAATGGTGAAATTGATTATTTCAATGTCTCATTTTGAGAATTATAGAAATGGGTGTGATCGACTATACAGCTCCTTTTTCTATTTCTTTTTGACAGGGAATATTCGAATGTGCCTGCTGCCGTGCCTGTCTGCCATCCTGCAGATAGGCAACACACCAACTGACTCATTTCAATTTATCTTTTTCTCACTCTGCCTATACACTCTCTCGCTCACAAAATGATCGAGGCCACCGTTTTGTTGTTGGAAGGCTCTGCACACGCAGCTGCAGAAAATGCACGTGAGAAATAAAATAAAGATGTTGAGAAGACGATCGATTTTGCATTGGAAATAAGCATGAGAAAATCGGGACGTTGAAATTACGAAATATGAAAATTAAGACTATCAAATTTGTAGCTAGATTTGAAATTTAAATTTCAAAAGTATTGATGATTACTCGAATCCTTTTTCTCCACATCTTCACTCGCATGTTTGTCAGCTCTCCATTCTTTGGGAATCAATTTTTCCTGATTGTTGCGGAAATACTCCATCAGTTCGTCCAAGTCGATAGCTTCCCTCACAGGAACCACGTACTCCTTCTGAGTTCGAATAATTAGAAATTTTGTGACCAATTGAAAAAGAAACAAAATTGTTATTCCATTTTCATGTAATGTAAGAACTTTCAAACAAAAATAAGGGAATTCTATTCCGATCTGCCGATTTTGTGATTGTTCAGATTCTCATCTTGGAAATTATTGAAGCAATTATAATTTTCATTATTTTAATTCAACACGTCAAATTAGAAACAAATTCAGTAAAGTTTCTTTCTTTAAGGATTAAAAAATGTAACCTTCTGTTTCTTCTTCTTCTTGCTTTCAGGCTCATCAAGTCTAGGAACTTTAACCTTATCATCAGCAGGAGCAAAGACAACAGAGGGAGGTTCGTCATTGGGAGAGATGTCGGGCTCGATTGCAGTCAAAGTAGAAGGGGCTGAAATCATCAAATAACTATTTTCTCTTGACTGTAAAGAATGAAATTGTGTTCACTTCTTATTTCTTTGTCATTATGCCAAATATAACGTTCAGATCTCTCGAAATTTGATTTACAGAAAATGTAATGAATCTCTTCGAGGGATAGAGAATACATGTTTTCCCCTCAATATGGCACTATTTTCTCTGCGGATCGAATTTTAAGTCTGATATGTTCGTTCAAAAAATATTTTCACTTTGAAATGCAAAATTCAGACTTGTGTAAATGGTACTTGGACAGAAAATTGCTCATAATAAACTTTCAATGAAAGAATACGAACCTTTGCTGGGAATGGGAGACGTTTCTGAGAGAGTTGGCAGCGGCTTGAGGATGGGCAAAGGAGAATCGCCAATCGTCTCCACATCGATGAGTTCTGCAACTTCTATTGCTAATTTGACCAGAGCGAGAAATGCAGACCGTCATAGTCAAAATCGACTGCGGTTGAGAGCTCATCGGCCTTTTCAGCAGTTTCAGTCTGATTGTCCTCCGAATTCTCCTCATCAGACACGTCCATGTTGCTGTCCTGATTCATTTTGTTGACTCTTCTGCCTGAAATTGGAAAATACCAAAATGAATCAGCAAAATTATTAACGACAGCGAAGTCACTCACAGAACAAGTAGGGAGCTTCCAATATGTACAGACATTAGCTAATAAGTAGGAGATGAGTCGGAAAAATCAACTATCTATCCCAGAATTTATGAAGGTACGAATCGGCACCTGCTAGACCATAGCTTTCTTGAATAGAATATGCCTTGCAAAAAATGGTTTTAAACCATTCAGTTTCTTATACAATTTACCAAGAGATGCAGTAATTGTATCAGCAGAAAGAGACAGACAGAGAGGAGAAAACTGGCAAATTGCGCAACTCAAACGTTCACTAATAGAAGGAAACTAAAGGTAAAGTGAGAAAAGCTAATGACAAAGATATCATTTTTCAACTAATGTAATAAACAGAAGTTTTGTACGGGATCTACAAATATTCGAGAGGAAGTGGGGTACTGTAGAGACTCCAAGCTCCGCTCCCTTGGAAAAAATGCGTTTTTGGTAGAAACATGGCAGAGTTTGAACAGGAAAGAATATTTGAAGGTTATTCAAGATACGAAACAAAAGCAGGAACGAAAAAATCAGTGGCAGTATTTTTTTTACTAAAAAGCACCAACTTCGAAGTGCACTTCTTTCTTCAAAAAGTGGAACTGTTTTGAAAGGAGCAAAAAAGTGCGGCTTCTTCTATCCTCGAAGTGAGACCTTAGTCAAAAAATACCGCCACAGAAAGCACTAAAAGATCGGATGATAATCCAAAACAAGAGTGACGAGAAGAGAGGAAAAGAAAGAGGTCATCGATGGCGATAACGCAACCAAGCCCAGCCAGATCTCCCTAAAAGTAAGAGATTTTCTTACTGATAATTGTTCAGGAGCAGTGTTCATTGAACCTTTCCCCGAAGAGGAAAAATTTAGGAAAAGAAATAATGTTCGTTTAGAACAGGGATACCGTTATCTTGAAATAGAAATCTATGAAATGAGGGTAATCTTTTGCTCAGAGGCATGAGATTACAATAAAAGATTGATCGATAAACGCTTTTATTATAATTTTTTCTGGTAGTAAATAACAAAATTTTGATGCATCATTATTTGAATGGGAAGAATGTAAACAATTGAAATTTCGAAAATTTACGAAAAGGAGCAAAAGAAATGATTGATGCTCAGAGGAATCAGGAAATTTTATTTTCTCGAGTTTTTTTTTCTTAAATACAGAAAAAGTTCTGAACAATTTTTAAATAAAAAGGCTGCTGAAACGAATGAATTCGCGAAAATGGTTGAAATCAGACCCAGGCCGACTTTCAGTCAGAATAAGATTTTAGGGGTGGGGGTATGCAAGACTAAAGTTTGCTACAGAAAAGTTATGCATTGGGGAGTACGCAACAGAAACTCAGCGAAAAATTTGGCTCAAGGAGGTACGGAAGGGAAATCGGGCTTAAGCCCTACTTAGACCGGTTGAAATGGACCGCTTTCAGAAACAGATATTCTGAAACTTTACAGAGCGCTGCATTCGATATCTGACCTATGTAACTCTTGTAGAATAACGGTTGGTCGTAGGTGATCGGTCCAGCCAACGAGTGCAATTAGTAGGTTTAGGAGAGTTAGGATAATGATTATGCAGGAATTTATTGAAACCTCAAATTGGGTAACCGTTAAAGTGAAAAATGATAACCCAAATATAAAAGTAAAATCGGCGATTTGCAGATATGTAGACTGGGCGATAAAATAATTCTCAGCCTACTGCTTGGGAGAAAATGGGAGGAAACAAGAGAGCACATAGTTAGAGAAATAGAATAAAGACAGTTTTTTGCCTTGAAGAATCTCTGATATTGATTTTATGGGGAAAACATCACGCAAAATAAGCTAAATAGGCCGATTTGTCGACAACTCGTCTAGAATATCTGTTTATGCAAAGCAGTACAGAATGTGGCCAGATTTTTGGCAGAAAACCAACAAAATGAACAAAAGGATAGAGCCCCCAAGCTGATACGGGCAATTGATGTTTGAGGCGAAGTTTGTTATAAATAAAGGGTGGCTGGGATGTGAATAAGGCTTTTGTGAAGAAAAAATAAAATAAAAATTTTTGCAAAGGGACGAAGTTTGGGGACCCTAAATAAATTGCGACTTGCTGTGAGAAAAGAAAACGAAAATTTGAGAGACGAAAAGATAAGAACGGATATGATTTACAAATTGAACGCGATTTTAGGCCAGGTCAAAAACGAGGAAAAATTTTTCAAACATCTGTAGAAGTATTTCCGGAACGAAATGGTTCGAATCATTTTTTTCTGTTCCAGAGGCTCAAGAATACGGAAATACAAAAATCTTCTACAGACAGCCTTTGAATCCATCAGTGGCTTTTGAAAAATATCATTTCATTTTCTGCATTTGTCTATCATTTCCTTTGATTTTTATTTTGTTTTCTTGAATTTCCTGCGCCCGGATCCACGAAACTCTCGGACCCCTTCTTATAGAAACCTCAACGGAAAGAGAGTTCCTATAGGAGGTTTTCGGAGATTCCAAGAGTTTCTTGGATCCGGGCACTGTTCCGCTTTTGAAAATTTCGCTTCCAGATATGCTGGAATTAGTTCTGGCACTTCACTTTCTCCCCACGATAGTTCCGAATTGTGTGTCCTTTCGATGTGTTTACTTTGTTTCGTAACTTTTCCTCTTAGAAAGTCATTTTGCGTCCTTTCCAAAATTTCTCTTTCAGCGATTAGCGATGATGGCCGAAGTCCTACTGCGCATTCATCGCTCCCGGATCGATGATCTCAGAGACCTTCTCGTGAGTTTTAAAGAATATTTTATTTGCAAGAACAGGGACAGGAACGAGACTTGATGACAATGATATATTAGTTTTATTAGTTGGAGAAGAGAAGGGAATCAGCATTTTCTGTTCGATAAAAAGGGGAAAGTTACGAATGAATCATCTTTTATACTAAAGTGAAAAAAAATTATATTAAAATCAGCCGTATCAATTTTGAAACTTGACCAAATTGCAATTCTGTTAAAGAGCAGCATTTTCAGACGAAGAATGGCTTTCTCTATGAGCTAGAGATTCTGGATGACGATAAGGAGAACAGAAGAAGAAGAGAGATCGAGATTCCCGTGTTTGGAGGAGAAGGAGATACAGTGGACAAGGTGGAGAGAGACAGCAGGGAGAAGAGGGCACAGACACACCAGACACATCATCTCTCCAACGAGTATCTCGAGGCCAAGATTGATGAAATGTTCGACTTCGGTGTTGATGTGAGTTTTATTGATAGGGGGAAAACATAATAAATTGATCGATCTTGAAGATTTTGCAACGATCTCAATTTTATCCTCTTGATAATTCGGCAAAATGATTCCATGGCACACCACAACTGCTCTTCAATAGTTTTTAGCGCAACGTAATTTCCATTCTCGACAGATTTCATTTGATGAAGTGTGTCAATGACTAAGTGATTTTACTATTTGACGAGGTACTTTTTGCCAAATGACGGTGTTTTTTACTCCAAGAGACGTTTCGTTATTTGAAAAACACATCATTTCCTCAAATAATAGCTACCATCTTTATTTGAGAAAGTCATTATGGATTTAAAAAAAAAAATCAAATCTGGCAATAACGTGAATAGTCTCCTTGAATTTTCAGACTGACGACAAGACGCCCCTCTCTCCTCTCAATCAAGACAGAGACAGACAGAGAACGACGGTGACTGTGCAATTGAATGGAGACGGGAATGACGAGATCGGGCACGAGCTGGATATGAATGCGAATGTGGTACAGCTGCAGATGCACAGACAAAGGGCAAAGACACAGACACCTGCCAGAGAGCCGAGTGAATTGAGAAGCAGACTGAATGCGCTCAGGCAGCAGGGACAGGGACATAAACTGCTCTATTCGGTTAGTTGGGAATACGAATATGGCTGTTCTTCCAACTTAAAGAGCCTTTTCATGGAATAGTGATCGACATTGTCATTTTTGCTCTCGGATTTTTCACATCCTTTGTCTATCTCATGACAGCAAAAAATGAAATGTAATCACAACATGTGCCATAGAAAACGATTTTTGTTGTGTCTTTCCTGTAGGCTATCTTTAGTTTGGTCTCACGGCCTGTCAGTGCGAAAATAGAGTTCGTTTTTCTAGATTCATTAGCTTACACTATTCACTTCAAATTTTCAAATCGGAGTCTGTTTTTGGAATAGATCAATCGAAAATTTTCATCCGTTAAAATAATGAACACATCCAGTATATATCGCCCTATTTTTTTAAAAAATTGAAGAAAAAGAATCGATAATTTTCTGATTTACAAACTTTACTTTTTGTGCGATAAAATTTCATCAAATTACACTGTTGAGACAGACTGCGATCCTAGCAGTAACCTTCAAGTTGATTTTGTTTATCAAAGTCTCAATTGAATTTTCCCGAACTTTGACTATTTCTAGTGATTGTGTAGTTGATAGTCAGTCCTTCACCGTAAAACGAAAAGATGTGTATTGCCTTGTATTTGCTCTTTACAGGTCTCGGCGTATCGCAGCATGCAGCGCGAGCACCGCATCAGCATCTCGCCTCCCCGAACAGGCGCCCGTCACGCTCCTCCGATGCCTCGATTCTCGCCCGTAGTGCCGCCTGCAGCTGGCGAGAGAATGCACGCCTACAGGGCCAGGGCTGTCGATTCTGGAATCGTCGGCAAAATTGCGCTGGTGAGAGTCAATAGTTTGCCCTTCTAAAAGAAAGTTGTTTCAAAAATGCACTCAAATTCTTATAAATTTGTTCTTTTTGTTTGAATAGGGATAATACGACTTTAATATTTTTAATTCCGAATTTGGGTCATCAAATTTTTCGATGCCAAAAATTCGATCTAGATTTTCGTCCCGCGCTCTCTCTCTCTCTCTCTAATATCACATTTATTTTTCTGACAAGGTTGTATCATTTCAGCCGGAAACTCCCCGTCGTCATCGTTCGTCGTCCATCGACTCTGTGAGTGCGTCCCGCTCTGCAGTCAGTCGCCCTCAGGCATTGGCCACTTCGACTCCCCTCGGCACGGCCCAAATCAATTATTTTCAGCTGAGCAATGCGCCTGCCAAGAGGGCCACCAATAATGACACGACTTGTGGGGCGCAATTCGAGTCCAACTGTTTTTGATTATTGCCATTTTGCAGGCTTCGACGAGTCTTTTGTGAGCACGATCAGCACGAACAGTCACAGGGTCAATCAGACTCTCGATTTCAAGAAGCAAATTACAGTAAGTCGGTTTGAATTTGGTGCGCACGAATTTTATAAGATCAGTCTCGTAACGACCGAAGAAAACATTTTCTCTCACCATTTCTTCTTTACAACCAAAGTAGTATGAAAAAGGACTAGGAAAATGATACTTCTTCCGTTAAAGAGACCAAGGTTGGAAAGTTTCTTCTTGCTCGGTGACTGATTCCTGGAAAAAAACTCAAAGTCACAATTATTTCCAAAATTGGAACGATTTCAGCGAATGAATGAGCTGATCGAGATTTACGAAGGACAGATGGAGCATTGCCAGAAGTTAGTCACCAATGCCAGGAAGGCTGATCAGCTGCAACAGGAGGTAATTATCGATATGACTTAAAATATCAAGCTTCTTGGGACTTTTGCCCACTTCTAAAATAATGCAATACTGATTAAAGATAGTTGATTAACTTTCCAAGTGTAAATATTGAATTCACAGCGAAAATATTCCCTCCTTCAAAACATTTTCTTCCTACAAAATGTTGATAATCTTTCTTCCCTTTCAGTTGAAAAGAATAAGAAATGAAGGAATACCATTTCATAGTGACATGTTTCAAGAATTTGATACTTGAAATGATTGATCTTCACTATCATATATATCATATATAATAGTGATAATGAAGGCGGCAAGATGGTTGATTTCATTTCAGCTCTTGGCCCAACGCAGCCTGCTGCTGAACCGCGTGCGCGTAGCCACCCTGCGCCAGGAGATCCGTCGTCTGTCTGTCCTGTGCAACGTCCGTCGGCCCCCTCCTCCTGTGTCCAGCGACCTGTCCGGCTCCATGATCATTTCCAACATCGCTGTTCATCTCAATCGAAACTTCTGTCAGCGTCAAAAACAGGTCGGAGCGAGCGATCTGAAGAAGGAAGCATTCGAGGGTTTGTCTTGGGATTATTGCTAGTTCTAAAGAGGAAATCTTTATATTTTCTCTCTTACTTCGCATTTGTTTGGTTGCGATTTGTGCGCATATATTATTCAGATTCGTCGTTTGCGTTTGTGGTTGTGATGCGTTGCAGCGCGTATGTAGAGGCAACGGGCATCGTGAATCTGCTGGGCAGCTATCCTCTGCCCCCGTCCCAGTCAGACAAGCTCACTTCCAGTCACTTGTCCCTGGCAGCTGCAGGGGGCGGTCATCCCACTCTCCACTTCACCGAGCAAATCCAATTCTTCAATCTGCCTGTCGATTTCAGCATTCGAGTCGAAGTCTATGCTCTGGTATGCCGATAACTCATTCCTCATGAAAACTTAGAGAAAGTGGAACTGATAAAATTACCTTCAAATTTTCGACAAAAATGTCAGCATTTTAATTAAAAAAACTGGCTGTTTCTTACCAAAAGTTCTGTCAAAAAATTTTCATCGAATTGCAGAAAATCCACGAGAATCGCGAAGAGGCGTCGTGTGCTGCAGTGCTGGCCAACAAGTGTCGCAATCTGCTGCTGTCTCCCTGTAAGTCTTTCATCATGACTGAACTCGTGGGTCTTTTCAATCGCAACCGTGTGATTTATGGTGGGGTGTGGTTCGATTCGGTTCGGTTCGATTGCAGTCGAGGTTGTGAAATTTTGAAAAAAAAAACATTCAAAAGTATGATCCAAACTTCTTCACAATATTCTTCCTTGCAGCTCCCCGTCGCAAATTGCCCTCTACAGGTTCAGCAGCCCTTGCGGCGCCTCGCACCTCGTCTGCCTCGTCCGTCCTGCCCCATTCGGGTATGTCCACTTCTTCCGAGTTCATCCTGTGCGGCCATCTCAACCTCACCAGGGACACAGTCGGCGAGTGTCGATTCTTCCTCGACGACACGCAGTATCCTCTCGAAGGCACTGTTGAGGTTAGAGTTATTCAATTTTTATAAGAGAAATTCCAATAGGTGTATGCGCGGAATTCAGATTCTGAGTTTCAAAAAAAAATCATTTCGGATTCCGATTTTTCAATGCTCAAATTCTGTAAACGTGCCAATAGATGAGCCTTTTTGAACTAATTTTTATCAGCAATTTTCAACTTGAATCAAATAGAATGGAAAAAAATCAGGATTTTTTTTTGCAGATGTTCACTCATTGCACCACTCTTCCGCAGGCGATAGAAATCGAGCACAGAGGATTCTTGGTAAATTATCCCTTTACCTATTCATTTTGCTCAATTTAAGTAGAAATACAGAAACCCCCATAAATCTAGCACCATACTAAACTTGAAAGAAGAATAAGCAAATACCATCAATGACATTTCATTTTATATTATTAAAACTGCAATCTTCTATAGCCTCGAGATTTTATGTAAAAGCAGTCGACTTTCGAAGCACAACGTGTTGTATTGCAGACGATGTACAATAAGATAGCGAATGGTGGCGACTGGGAGCGCTTCTGGGCCGTGCTGCACAGAGGAGTAATCGACTTCTGGAGACATCCTGAGGATGAGAAAGCTGAAAAAGTAATAAATTATTTGATCATTATCTAGTGAGAATGAGGAGACATGAGACATACGAATCAGAGATGTGGTGGTGTTTCAAATCACAACTCTTTTTTGAAATCTAAGTTCGCTCCTCATCCCTAATGCAAATTTCTATGCAAGACTGTTTTCTCTTAATATTTCACAGCTGTTCATTATATCTGTATCATGACTTTTCATATCTTGCAGTCGCCGCTGGCCCGTCTTCGTCTGTCTGACTGCACCAATCCGCACGTGTCGTCCTGCAGCGCCGAAGTAAGCCCGCGTCCCAACACTTTCAGCATCGAAATCCTCGTCTCCGATCCAAGTTCCACTGTCGAAAGAAAGAGGTTGGTACCTTGAGCTATTTTTTCATTGATAGACTGAACGGTCAAATGTGGCTAAAATGCCAAATTTCCTACCCAAAATTTATCGAAAATCATCGATTTTCCCTGTTATTAGAGTTATTGCGTACTTCTTGATCGTCCAGATCATTCTTACTTTTATTCAGCTGCGTGAGATTAGAAATTTCATCATTTTTGCCACTCTTTTTGAATTCTCCAATCTTATTATACGCGCTACTTTCTTTTGCTGCCATTTCTCTTTTGCGCTACAATTTTTCACAAGTTTCTCAATTGTGAATAGCGTGGACTTTTAGTTGATCTTGAGAAACATTCTATGATCACTCAAATTCATTAATTCATTTTCCAACTTTGTATTTTTATTGTTGCAATTGATCTGTAGTGCATTAGACTGAGTTGTTTATCGAGAAGAGGCGGCCCAATAGAATGACGCAGAAGTGTGGACAAAGCCCCCGTCTGCAGGGAGGCGAGGAATGTAAGAAGGGGAGTGGGACTAAGACTGAGCATGGGTCATAGAGCGGATGAGTGGAATGGGAACAGGCACTGGAGTGGACGGATGGTCGTGAAAGGCAGAGGGAGTGTGTGGAGCGTGGAGATGAGGATCGCGTTGCAGCGAGATCGAAGAAAACGAAAAGGAAGGCACCCACAGAGCGATGTAGTTGCTGATGCGCTCGATGTCCGCTGCCCTGTCCAGGATCGCCTGCTCGCGTGACTCCAGACTTCTGCGTTCACTCATCAACTGCAAATTTGTTTTGATGACCTGTGTGGCTAGAATAGGCCGACTGTCCCATTACGGACGGGGAGGGTAGCCGACCCTACCTAGTGGAAATAAGGCTAGGAATTTTTTTAATCGTATAAAGTCATACATTTTCATGCTCTGCCTGCAGGACGTGAGCTACTTGGTCCAGTTTCTGTTTGATGTTCACCGAGGAATATCCATTCTGCAATGTCAAATTTTCATTGGCGAAGTTCTACCAAATTGGACGACCCCCTGTATTTGTCCCAGTTGATAAGCTTCATCATTCGTATTTATCATCAACTATTTCTCTCTGCACTCTAATCAAAAATTTCGTGACGAATACGAATGGAGATAATTATCAGCTGCTAACAAATGCTTGAGGTCGATTTTGATACATTTCGATAAATGATTATGTGTAGGTAGAGCTAAGATTGAGACGTTATTGACACATTTTCGTCAAGTGTCGCGATCCATTCAAATATCCTTCTCAATTTCATACCTTGTGCATTTGTTCGACGAAATTCATCGCGTCATTCCAGAGGCCGAATTCGAGCTTCTTGCGTTTGACCTCGGTCTCGCTGTCGAATTTCTGCTCGGCGGCAGTGAGTCTCCGCTTGCGCTCAGAGGAAGGAGTGGAAAGGGCGAGAGTGATTTTGGAAGGAGTGGAGATGGACGAAAAGCGGACTGGTGGCAGCACGTAGGAGGGCAGAGGAAGCTGCTCTGATAGAGGGCCTTTGTCCTGTTGCGTCTGGGCATAGAACACCGAATTGTTGAACAGGAATTGCCCATCCATTTCGGCTATCGTTCCTTCAAATTCATAAGTTGTTTGGCTCTTTCTAGTTTATTTGTTGGCACGAAACTAACTGTTTTATCGAGGACGAGAGAATGGACAGGCTAGATAGGATTTCGCTAACTTTTCATTTGATAAACTATTCTTCGACGAGGTTCAAGAATAAATTATGCACTAGAACACCACTCTATATTCAAATGGTCTCTTCTTTCATGCTGAAGATATCTTCCAACCCTGTATTTCCTCGACGAGCTGTGCAGTACGTTCTTCAGAAACAGTATCGCATTGAGCCATTCCATCGTCGCTGTTCCCATCTCTAAGTGTTCTGCAAATCAAATAATCTTCTTGAGCCATTTGTAAGATTGACTTTTCCTGTACCATTTCTTCTTGACAATGATTGATTCTACATTCACTGTCTTTGGCAATTTTTAAATGAATTACTGATGTGAGGACGTGAGTCATAGTTGAGGATAGGGAAGAAGGTGAAAGTAGGAAGGAGTAGTATGAAAACAATAGGCCACGTCATTTTGTAATTATCACTGTCTTCTGATTCTCCATATATTTTCCTTCTCTTTTTCTTCCTCTGCGTACCTATCCCAAGGTTGCCCTTCTTCCTCAGCCTGAACGGGTTGCTGCACTGCCTGTGCCAGTCCTTGTCCTTGGGCTTGCGCTTGCGCTTGCGCTTGTACCTGCATCTGCAATGGCTGTATAAGATGTCCCCTAGCAGCTCTGTGCCCTTGTCGATGATTCGCATTTCTCTCCATTTTCTGCAATCTCTTATTTGTACATGTTTTCCATGCAGCAGCTTTCAAACCGAGTAGACGAGTGCTTGAAGACACGATATTTGAAACGCGAGTAGCGAGTAATGCTGATCCTCCAACCTAAATGAAATGTCTATCGTGATAGAAAGAAAAATGTAAGCTAATTTCTCAATTCCGTCACTACACTTGAATGAATGCCTAATGCAATTTGAAAACAAACATAATTTCTAGATTTTTGGAGGTTTGATAATTTTGATATGGTTAATTTGCATTAGTCAGGTTTAGTTTTCTTCCGATAAACTGTTTTTATTCGATGGGCAAATGGTACACATTGGTCTTAACCAACTTTCGTATGCTCATTTTAAATCTCGATTCCACAGTTGAGGCTATGTGATACGCTTTGAAAATTTCATCATTTCCTCACACAACTAAACAATATGATGAAGAAACCTCTATTATTCCTAAACGATTTTTTTTTTTAGATATTCCTTTTGCGCTAATGGCTAATTTTCTCGCTTGTAACTAACTATACATTATGATTGACAAGCGCGCACTATCTTCTAACTGCTCTTCTTCGCGGCCACTTTCAAAATAGTTCGCATTATTATTTTCTCAGTACATTTTAAAAGTCGCACCGTGTCAACCCTCTGCGCTCTCATCTTAATTCTGTGACTAGAGCATCTGCAATCTCATCTGACATGTAGCACAACCTCTGCAGATATCTCCATATTTCACTTGGACTTTAGGTTTTTAACCAAGTTACTCGAGGTAAATCTTGAGATTCGATCAAGTTTAGACTTGCATCGAATGAATCAATTTTTGATCCAACCTTTCTGGGGATATCCGGAAAGGAAAAATTATCGAAGAGGCTATCTCAAAAGGGTATTTTGAGAAGTTGTAATTTTCCAACTTCATTTCTTCTTGCTCTATATGTTAGAGAGATGATAAAAAACCTTCTGATATACGGTACAGAATGACTAGTTTATCACATTGATTTCTTTCTAAAATCCTTCGACTTGTAAACTTCTAAACTTGACGAAATAGCCTATAAGATTAGAAGAAAGAAGTTTGGGAATGCGCCACTTTCTCCATATCGTTTCAGGAGGTGTCAAATTAGCATATTCCCATTTTAGAACGATCCTGGCAGCGGATTCGTCAGACGAGCTGCTGTCGTGGCTGCAGTCGATCAACGACACTCTGGCAGTCATCAGGGAGGGCGAGGCCTCGTGCTCTGCCCCACTCGGCGGCGGAAGCAGCATCATTCGTCTCTAGTTCTCATTCCCTTTTCTCTTCAAACCAGGTCAAATCCATTTTATCATTCCTTTCCTCGTTTTATTTTTGTTATACAAATTCCGAAGATCTTCTCTTTATTTTACTCGTTCATTTCTTGTCCAAATTCTCTATTGCCAGACTTGTCGTTTTATCGTAGTCATTTCTTTATCTCTTCTTTTTCTATAATCGGATCTCTAGCTTTTCTTTTCTTTATTATTTAGCCTCTGGTCTTTCAACTCAAAGTTATCCGTTTTCCTGAATTATTTCGCTCCGTCTTCAGCCTCAGGCTGCTTCGTTTTTTATTCTAGTCGTTCTTGTTAGAAAATTTGTTGTTGGTGTTTTCTTCTTTTCATTATTGTTTTTTTTTCCTATAACGAATTGAGAGAATAAAGTTTCTAATAGAAAAAAATGATTTCGTAAGCTTGGAGTAGGAAAACCGAGTTCACGATTGGACGATGATGAATTAGTGGACGGGATGAAGAGTGCAGAGGTGATGGAAGAGTTGAGTGATTAGGTGCAATCAAGATCCATTGCATCGAGAGTTGTCGTTCGTGGTGGTTTGAGACGTGCTTTTGCAGATATTATCATTATCTGAGACTTTTCTCTATAACGAACGTGGTTTTCATTTAGATGCATATTATCATTTGTTCTCAAAACTACTTTCTTCATTCTAGTTTCTTTTGTTCCATTCTTTATCTTTGTGCACTCGAACTCGTAAACTGCAGATTCTCAGATCTTCCCTCTCTCCTTCCGTTTTTTATCCTGTTATCTCTTTAACCCTTCCCCTCGGCTCTTATCTCTGCCTATCTGGATCTGTGAACAATTCCGACCTGTCGATCTTCGTTTTCCTAAATTCTCGATTCCGTTCATGGATTTGATTACCAGACACATTCATATTCGCTAGTTCGTGTATTTTCATCAATTTATCGTCTAAAGTCTAAACAAGATTTCGAGTAAGTTAAAAATAATTTAGTTCAATTTAATAGTTGTCAAATTCTTTGAAACTGCTTACAGATTATTCACTCCTTTCGTCAGGATGTAAAATTTGCCTGAAGATTAAGTTTTTTTTTTATCACAACTTCACTTTTTTCCTATCTTAACTCTCAGAATCTCGAAAAAAAAAATGAAAAAAAATCGGTCTAGCATGATACTTTTCTTGATCTTCATCACGAAGTTTTGCCTTGTGGTTCTTCTTACTCATTGCTCGTCGTATCATATCTACCAGACAGACTTACTGATAATGAGATTTGTCAAACCAGGGAGAATCAAATCGATAAAACCCACTTGAGATGAGAATAAGAGCAGGCAGGAGGACAAGGGGAAGAGAAGAGAGGAAAAGGGAGGAAGTACCGAGAATAGATCGTCATTCTTTGAAATGTTTGAATTCTTGACTTGATGATTGCTGTTTGTCGCTTCAAACACATCCAACACATTGACACAATCTGCGATCTGTTATTTTGTGCATACAATGACAAAGTTATAGTTTGAAAGTGTTCTTCGGGAATTATTGAAAATCGTGTCATAATCTAATGAAATTTTTCTTCAAGCAACGAGATATCGAATCAGATCTGCAGAGCGATCACTTCGACTTAATTACACTTCACTTTCATCAAATTAGAATAGAAAAGGCTAGCTTAAAATTAATGTAATGTCGTGAAAATCTTTGAGAAAACCCAGTATCATTCTTACTAAAGTGAATTGAAGCGAATTTGGTTGAAGTAAGATGTGAAAATTTGAAGACTATCTACTTAAATGAAAACAGATTCAGTAACGTGTGATCTATTCATAATCGGCGACAGTAAATGTGAGTAAGTAACCGTACTCGTGCAGAAGCTCTTAGAGTCCAAAGAGTGCGAAACGCCGTGTCTTTGGGAGAAAAAAGCAGAAAGAAGGCGTGCTGCTTTTGATGTAGTGAGGCAGAAATGCAGAGATGATGATGCAACGAGGGAATTATCGGAATTATCTCTTGATCATACAGAAAGAAGCAGACAGACGAGAAGCAGACAAACTGCATGTGATATTAGCTTTTTGGCAAGAAGGACTGTGAGTTGGACACATGCAAATCGTCATTTGGGCAGTACAACTTCTTTTTTAATGTATTAATCAAATTATTTTAGGTTATTTACTGATCTAGGCAGACTTTCAGCCATAATTAAAATTTTAGGAGATGGGGTACAAAATGCTAGCTTTTTTTCTATAGAAAAGTATCACATAAAAGGGCACGCAACAAGATTTTAGCGGTAGATTCAGTTTAAAGGGAGTACTCACGGAGATTTTGGCTTAAGCCCGCCTAATTCTGCTAATCTATCATTTATTGCATTATCAAGTGCTTTTTATAATTCACTCTTCTTACTCATCTTCTTTCCATTCTCACCCAATTTGATGACACATTTCTGCTCGCAACATTTTTGTATTTATCTGGAACTTCATTCGTCATTCTTCATCGGCTGCTTTTTGTGCCACACCCAACAGATCTGCAGACTTTCATGTCGAGTATTTATCGGAACAGAACGCAAAATGAATCATTCTTTTAGATGCATTTATCCAAATCATATCATAGGTCAAGTTATACAAATTTTCTAAATATTACATTGAAATCTTCGTTTATTCGCATTATCGGAATCAGGACCTCTTGTATTCTTAACCAGTTCACCATAACCGCTATTTGCACAATTCACCAGTTTTTTTTCCTTTCCCTACACTTCTAGGTCTAAAATTTGATAACAAATCTAAATAGTAATGGAGATCAGTTTGTGTCAAATACAGAAAACCCCGAATAAGAACTTATTGATTGAAATATTGAGTCTAAAAATTTCGATTGTAGTTTGACCATCCTCCAACCTTTCTTCATTCTTTTTATTTCATAATTTCATCGAATCCAGTCTTTCAGTCTCTCGCATCCGTTCCTTGTTCCTCTGTGCTCGATATCCTCGTGTGCCTCTTTCTGTCAGCCGGTCGGTCACTCGACACGCAAATCGATCTGTTTCGTGATCTTTCGTGTCTTCAGTCAAATTTGATCCTTGATCAGACAGTTTTTTCGACAATGATTTAGATATTTTATTTTATTTAAGTTTTCATGGCAATATCTGAATTCATTGAATTTATAGATTGGCAACAATGAATGAAGAGAACAGATTTATATCATTCGAGATTTAAACTTTGTATCTAAACTGTTCGATTCTTAATTAATTGTCTTCACATAATCGATTGAACTTTAGGGAAAAAGACAACAATGATTTATAAATTTCAGGCGAGATGCCCTGTTCCCTATTTGTTGCTCAAGTGTTTGGTTCTCGTATTTGTGCAGTCTGTCAGAATGATCTATCGACACATGAGACTGCAGCCATTTATGTCGAACCCCGTAGAATTTTCAAAGTGATCAATTCAGGCTGATTCATCTAAATTAAAATTTTAGGATCTTCCATCACAAATATTGGAGAAGGCAATTTCAAGTCCGAATGAACGGTTCGTATTTTTCACTCGAAATAAGTATGCAAAGCATACCATGAAAGATCATAACTAGAGAGCGCAAACTCCGTTCCCTACAAAAGCGCCGCTGTGTTCAAAAACTGATAGTACGGGGACTTCCAAAATAGGAAGAAAGTCATGTCCAGAGTGAGTCGCCCAAAAACGCCACACTAGAAATCCTCATGTGCCAAAAATCAGGCCAGAATAGTTGCGTACAAATGTATACAACCGATTCTTCTATTTCAAAAGCGTGTTCATTTGGGGGTTCAAAATGTTCGATTTTTTCCGGCTAAAGGCGATTATTATTTTATTTTTTTCTTTTCGAAAGTCATAGTTAGCCTCGAATACATCTTTTGAGAAGAAATAACTGCGGAATATCGTTTTCGTAAACCAGTGCGCTTTCTAATCATAGCTTGATCAGTTTATGAACATTGCGTATGATAGAATAAGCATGAGTAAAGTTTTTCTCCAAAATAATCAGATGTAAGAAAAAGTAATTTTGATAAATTAAAAATATGTCAGAACAAATCCTATTTTTGATTCTTCAAATGATTCGTATTTCCAGTTCTGAATTTCTCACAATTTAGCAACAGTTATAACTCTATTCCTATGTTGGTAAATAATCTAATACCAAATACGATTTGCAAATTCTTCTAGTTTAGTGGCGAATAAATTTAGTAGTTGCATTTCATATTTGGAAGTAGGTGTTCTATTTCTGTTGTTGATTTGTCTAACGTTATTTTTTCGTCTTTTTCGCTGCGTGTACCGCTTCGTTTGCGTCCTTCTCTTGAATCCCTGCGGCATTTTTTGCCCTCTCGATTTCAGACACTCTCCAGTGCATTGAATGAATTGGAGCAAATACGGAGAGGTAGGCAGAAGTGAAAGGAACAGAACGGCTGGCGGAAGACGGAAAGGAAACGGAAGAGAGGAAAGGAAATTGAGAAGGAGAGGAAGGCTATTGAATGAGAGAGGAGAGCTGTCAGTTGTTTGCAGCTTTGCACCTCTTTCTGCCTCTGCCTTTATGCATTATCGTCATTGCATCGACTTCATCCGTCAATCGGTTCAGTTTCCGTTTGTTCTGTCTGCAGTTAGGCAGTCAGCGAACCCGTCAACTACCATATTTACCGCTCTTTCTTCTATCAAATTGCGCAGTTTCATTCATCTCTCCTCCGTGTTTTTGTATCTTTCGACTCTTCTTTGCAATTGGCTGGAGTGGCTTTCGACTGACCAAGCCACGAATGAACGAATCGAAACCAATCCGAGAGGCGAGAAGCAGAAAGAAGTCAGGATGGAGAGGGGAGGGGAGGGAAGAGGGATGGAGAATGAAACGAACCGATTCACGAATGGACTGCTCTTTCGGATCATCTCCCGCTGTGCCTTATAGTTAGACACACCCTTCTCACTCATTTAGACATTTGACTTTGGTTTAAATAAGATTTTTTTTTGTCAATTTTTGCAATTATATTTCAAAGCATGAATGAGAGATAGAATCCAAATTTAACCATTTCTGGTCAATACCTCTCAGATTCTATCTTTATCCTATAGAGGCTTCAATTCTACTCTTCAGAAAAAAAATCTTTATTCGTTGACATTCGTAAAATAACATAGTCTGTTGTGAATGATGCTACTTATTTTCAGCTTTAGAGTATGTTTGAGAATCGCATTTTGTGCAGTCAACAGGCCTTTGATCCATCCGTAAACTTGACTTTTGCGCCGAAAAACTTGATGCACTTTACAGTTCAAATAGATTGAAATCGAGACGAGAAAATCGTGGAATTTCATGATAAAACAACCAGTCGATTTATATGAAAACTGTCGATGAATATGCACTTTCTTATAAGGAAATGCTGTTTGTCTAATGCTTAGGGAAGTTACTGTGTGCGCAGTGACATAAGCTTACTTCGTTCTTTGCAGTTTCTATATTTTCCTAGAAAGTCGACACTTTTCCATATATTTTTTCCGAGTTGTTTTTCGCATAATGATTTTAGACGATAATATCGTGCAAATATTTGAAATGATGATTGATGTATTAGATATATATGGCTCGTTCTCTGATTTTCACCGAGCTGATATGAATAAAATTTGGAGAGGAACATTTTGAATCGATACCTCTGACAAGAGCTTGAAATTCTATGAAGATCAGCCTCAGAATAAAGACAGCAAGAAAACTTTCTGAAACGTTCGCCTCCGGTTTGGTTGATTTTTTCATCGGGGGCATTTAGATGCGTAGATCACAATTCTGAAGTCAGAAAGTGCTAACGTACGAGGGTTAGAGCAGCAACGAGCAGCAGGAAATGCCGAAATCTATTTTTCGTAAAGAAAAAATACACGCGAGAATGAAATTCTCCATTCGCATACATTATCTTTCTGTACACTCACGATTTGTGAGAATTCTTGCTTAAACGTTTGTACTTCAGATTCATGATCAATGTTACCAAATATATTTATAGTGAAAAATCAGCCAAATCGGAGGCGAGCACTTCAGAAAGTTTCCTTGTTAGAAGAAAAACTTTGCATGCAAAATATCAGGCATTATTCCAAACTTTTCTTCATTTTCTATTTTATCTTAGTAGGATTAGTAAAAATCGAGAAAATATCAATTTTCAGGATGGCTTCTCTGTCGACTTCAGAGAACTCAGCATTCTCGCCATATCACAGAGACAACAGTCTACCTTCAGGTAAATGAAAATCATACGTTCCTGATTTTCCAAATTAAAAATTGCAGTCTCATCCTCAGTTTCGTCCCCGTCCCGAGATCCAGCTCCACCCCTAATTAAACCACGCCCGATTTTGGCACCGATTCCATTTGTACCTTCTTCCGTCAACAATTCATTCATACTCGATTTGGCAGGAACAAAAGGGGTGAGTTTACATTGATACAAGGTGGCCTCTTATATTTTTCACTCAAGATGGAGTTCAGGTTGAGCATTCTGATTCGAACATTTATCGACGGATACATGGAAAACGGAAAGAGCGACCTAATTCTTGCGGCGGCGAAATACTACGGTAGGTGAATGAAATTCCAGATAATTGATGCTTTTTGTGTCATTCCCTGCAATTCTTCACTTCCGTCAATTCTTATCATTAATCAGCTCATTTCTGCTGCTTCTGATCGCATCAAATCAGCCCGTCTGTCGAGCTTTTCCTCTTCCCCTCCATGAATTGCCCTGTTATTTACCTGTCTCATTCGCGGTCTCTATTTCTTTCCCTCTCTTCTCTGCAATCGTGCCAGTCTTCCCTTCTCTTCTCTCTAACCTTCTATTGGCACATGGTTGAAGGCGTCAGTGTCGATGCAATCACCAATCTGGTTGCATTCTGCATTTCCTGCTTACTTCTCCCTTTTCTTCTTCTTTTACAGTCTTGCCTCCATTTAGTGCAGCTTGTAACTTTTCACCTAGACAATCCCTCTCTGTACATTTACTCTCTACAGTGATTCTCTGTATTTGCTTGCAATGTTTTGACTAATAACATCCTTCACATCATTTTCTATTTCTGAATCCAAATATCATATCATTGGGTTGTTATCGTCAGCTTTTCAATTTGTAATGTATCTATCTATTAGTGTTTCATTTGAAGTGCACAATTCATGAAACGGCAGAGATACAGAGAGCAAACCGTGCAGATCGAGAGAAAATAGAAATACGGAAATAGACAGGCAGATTGCTGGGGAGAACCAGGAGAGATGTTAGGTTTTCTGATCCACTCATAGTTATCACTCTATTGCGCAATTCAAATAATCTCATTCTAAACCTTTTACTACTTCGTACACTTCACAAAATTACATATTACTGAATTGAGTGGTTAGCCTGAGATCATTTTGACTTCATCCATCGTAAAGTTTAGCTTCGATAATATCTAAATTTAAACCTTCAAAGTCTTTGGTTTATATAAACATTCAAACGAGTATAAGCGAAATTATTCAAATTGCTATTTTGCGCCATGCACATTTCAATCTTTCAATGTTAAATTCACGAATAATTTATAAAATATCGGAAGCTAAATTCTATGATAATAGTGGATTGTGATTTTTGAAATAAATTTGAACGAGAAAGTTTCATAAATATGCTATGCTAACATTCATAAATTGTATTTATATGTTTTGTTGCAACTACAATATCTTCATATGAAAACGGTAACCTGAATAATTTTTATATTTTTTTTGTATGTGATTCTCTCTAACTTATCCTATATCCTACAAGATCTAAACCAATCCTCAGAATTCATGGGTTTTCGCCTTCTAAACATTTAGATCTCTTTATTCTCGAAGACAGTTCAATTCCTTGCCTTCGCTTTTCGATGCACAAATAAACTGTCTTTAGCTGCGCCCTTCTCCTCTCCTCCATTCTCCATCCTCCCTTGTGCCTCCTCTATCAGAGCCTGCGTTCCATCCGCCTAGTTTTTAGCTTCAAGCCCTCCCTTCTCCTCTATCATCCTCATATCGATAGACTGTAGATAAATATTGCAATGAATCAGGAAAGCAGCTGTTTTTCTGCCATTCCCTTTCGATCACATCTACAGTACTCTCTTTTTCTCTCTCTTTGTCTGCGATGTCCATAGCTTTCAGTCTCTCTCTTACATCTGTTTATCCTTTGCCCGGCTCATTCTGTTGCTTCATCTTTTGGCATTTCGTTTCTCTCATCTGCTTTTTCAATTTGACAATATTCAATTTCCCTGATCTCTTTGTATCAGCATTCAGTGTTCGTAATTCAGCCCAAGGTTCTAACGGCTCGGCTCGGGCCGAGATTTTCTGATAGTACCACGGGCCAGGCCGAAAATTTTCGACTCATCTAGAACCCTAATTCAGCCTGTGCTCTCCGACCGAAGAGGATCCCCAGCGACCTCCCTCCTCCCCAACTCGATCCACCCTCCAAATCTCCCCCATTCCAACTCAACGATCCAACGACTTCAAGCAGATCCTTGAGCGATTTCAGGTTCATATTTTTTCTAATGACTAAATATTTTAATGGTACAATGCCTAGAAAATTTAGAAGCATAATGATTGTCGATAAACTTCATATCGAGATTTTGCTTAAAGAACCTTTTGAAATTTGGTAGATATTGATATGAACTCGAGTTACAACGATCTTCAAAATTTCATCCAGGTTCATTGATAAAAGAAACTAAGAAGTTTATTTCGAATATCGTTCAGTATGCCAATGAATATAAATTAGAGAGAGGTGATTTTTAGACAGCTGATAAGCGTGCCCAAGTGGAACGACGCTTTACTTTGGATTCCTTGCGAAACGGAGCAGGAAGTTGGCAGCCGAACGAGACAGAGGCAGAAACAGAGGCTGAACAGGAACAGGAACCTGACACAGAAACGCACAACACCACATCCACTGACATGAGTCCGGCACATCACGGAATCGGTCAGAGGGACGAGTGGAGTCCTGCTGGTTCGTTAACGAAACAGTCAATTGATGATAAGGAAAAATATAGGAACTCCATCGAACAAGACTGGCGAATGGCTTTCTTCTCGAAACAATTCTGCTAACCGAGAGTGTTGGTCGCCACATCGCACCAGTCTCAGTTCCAATTACAGGTATTATTCGAGTTCGAAGACGATCATCGAATATTCAGTTCTTCAGAGAAAGTCCCGTTTCTCGCAATACATCAGCCCGTTCTCGCATCAGCGCATCTTCCATGCAAAGTCCCCATAGCTTTTTGCCGACACGATCCTGCTCGCCCCGATCTGTCAGTACTTTTTTGTTGTAATTTTCACATTCAGTATTTCTAATTTAGGGCCCTAGTCCCTCCCTAATTCCCTCCCGTCGTGGGTCTTCACCAGATATTATGCACGATCATCGTTCTGAAGAGAGTCCTCTCAGCCATACAGGATCAACTCCAGAACCACTCGTGTCCTCCCCAATCCTTGTGAATGACATGCACCGAGCCGCTCCTCTGACCATAAAAGTACCAACTCCAAAGAGACGATCACTGCCCGGGCGGTATGCTCAAACTTACTGTCCGAGTATCCAAATAAGTTATCCACAGATGGATCAAGGAAACGGACATAGACGATCCCTTGAGTTTGCCATTGAGTCCACTCGCTTCGCCTTCAATCGATGCATTCAGTCATGAAGACTTGAGAGACAAGGTATGGTATGATAGATAGCTAATTGATATTTCAATTATAGACAGATTGTTTGAATAATATCATAGCGCCGTTACGAACCCTGAGAATCTATTTTGAACCAACCAGTGTTGTTCAAAGTCGAGATTTTCACAAGATTATAAATGCATAAAGCTGGTCTTCGTTCAAATTTTATGTAACTCTTGGGGAAGTTTCTAGTTTTAACTTTGTGTAAAGTAACACATTCGATTTTCAATTTTTCTATTCAAATGTACAAATTACTTGCGGGTTCAGTTTTTTTAGTCTTGCACTACCTTTACCTGATCTAATTGATAGGAGAAGGTCAACAAAATACTTCAGGTTCGATCGAACAGAATCAGTTCATTGGCTCAAGCACAGCAGGCACAGAACTTCGATGCGAGTCACAATCATCTCAATGGAAGACCGAAGACTGTAGGCAATTTTATAGAAATCTTGCCAATGTAACGTATTTCTGCAGAACAGTCGCTATGCCGGTTCGTGCCGTCGAGTTCTCTCCGGAATCGATCCCAATACTCGCACTCCGAATGGAGTGTATGTGAGGAGAAGCAGATCGAAGGATGATCGCTTTTTGTCACAACAGGTCATCAATGAAAATGGTTAGTCTTTTTTTTTAGATTTTATTACTTTTCTATCTACAGTTGCAGGCAAAAATATTAGGTTATACTCTCATATTTGTACCAATTTCAACCACCAGTCCAACTATCTACAATTATTGGATTGGGCTGAAATTTTACATACATACATAAGGCACATGTATGGCACACGAGTATTCATGATTCCAACCCAATCCGCTAAGTGCAGAAGTCAGAACTTAAATCAAATTGAATATGAGAATGACCCAACATTTTTGTCAACCATTGTATGCCAGCCAATTAAGTGTGGTTTGATCTAGTGCCTAAATTGTTATTCCTTTCAGAAGCTAGAAAGATCACTTATCGTTTTCATGCGCAACTACTTGCAGTCGACTGATCTTTTCTATTCTTTTTGCTTTCCTTCATTCTCGTTTCCCAGTTATCTAATTTGTCGCCTGACATTCCTCTCTCCCTGTATCGAGAGCCCTTCCCGTCTCTTTCTGCTGATTGTGAGTGCAGCGCCAACAGTTCAATGAGATTCGTGTTAACGCGAAACTCGCGGCCCACGCAAAATATCGCGAAATAGCAATTTGAAGTGAGATGACGCTTGACCGAGGCCTGGCACTTCTTACATACATTGCTTAAATTGCACAAATACAAAATGGAGTACTCGAAAACAATTACTTTGTATCGACATTTGTGAGAACATTGAAAAAGCTGCCGTATGAATATAATTGATCTTTCTAAAGAATGACAATCTTCGCGCTTAGGGAGGAAAGAATGATAATAATCGAGTATTCTCATCATATTTGAACTCAACAAAATTCACGTTGTAATACTAATTGCTAATAACTTCAAGTTATTCCCTTAAACAATTAGTATGAATTACAAATTTACATTTACGAGATGAGAGTTGCATGAAATTATTCACTAGATTGAATAATGTAAATGTTGATAAGAATACGAATAAAGTTTCTACATTTAACTGGAAGCAATGTTAAAAGTCACTTTCTGATCTAAAATTCTTGCAATCTGTGTTTTCTTATCTTTGAGTTCTTAGCATAGACACACGGACATCTTTCGCAGTGATCAGACACAAATGATCAAACCACTTGAAGAGAATTGGCAGACAAGTAAAAACACAGAATTGGAAAGTCATGAAAATCGAGAATGAACAAAGTAGAGAATAAAGGGATTAATACAGAAGAAATAAAAGGAATAATTCTAGGTTCGATCTCATCGATGCATCAGATTCCCATTTTCATGTCGAATGAAAGCGTTCGCCGCAGCCCTGCGCGAAGTCCCATTCGAAGTCCATCTCCACGACTAAAGCCGAAAGGAGTTTGCGATGATATTTACAAACATTATCAGCAAGTAAATATCGTAACTTCGATAGAATACTTCAACATGATTATTCTTGCAGATTTGCCTTTCTCATGTGCAGACACTTACGACTGTAGCTGACAAACTGTCGGAAGAACTACGGTTAGCAAGCCAATCTAATTCCCATAAAAATTGAATACTAATTGCAGAAAGGGAGAAGAACCAGTGTCTAGAAATAGGCTTGGGCAACTAGATTTTTCGAGTTTCATAATCGAATCTACACACCCGATTCTTACCAAAGGCAAGAGTCTCTTCTACAATGGATCCCTGCCCCGAGCCAATCTGCCTGACTATCCTGTCACTCTCATGGTACGACATAATATAGTGAACAAAAGTATCAGACCACTGTTATAGTTTTAACAAACAAGAAACATTCAATCAATCATACTGAATAAATTCGGCTAAATTCGAAAACATAAATTGAAGAGATCAGGATGTAATAATTCAATGCTTCAGCTGGAAAAAAACCCAGTGTAGATGAATTGAATAGGCTTGACCAGAGGTGTCCAAGATTTACCCGTTTCAGAAAAATCAAATCTTAGACACACCTGGGATTGACATAAATGAGATGTAGAATATTGGGATTCTTTTGCGCAGCAACTCTACATTAATCAATCAAAATACGAATAAGTTCTTTAGATTGCCCCGTGCTCTCAGTATGCACCTTTGATGCGTCGACAGGAGAGCCATCTGTTCAGCGTTCCTGGATTTTTTGAGCTTGAAGATCAGAATGGCGATATTCGAAGATTCCTGCAGGACACGGGCACACAAAATCTTGATGGCAGGAACACGAAAGTCATCGCTCTGCCTCGACTCAATCTATGCTCATTTCATTCACTGGCTGCTCACCATCTCAATGAGGTTATTTCTCAAATTCATTGGCAAACTAGAAAATTTTAACATCATAGTATCGCAACAAACGATTTATCAGCGAAAATCTGTTCTTAACCAACCAAATTTCTTACATAGTGGTCCAAATTTGAACATGAACAAGATTCTTAACGTCGGGATCGTTGTTACTTTGCAAAAATTGAGCTGCTATTTTATCATTTTTGGAACTCATCAAGTCGGAATAGTAAACTAAATTTTAGTTAAATCAGTTCAGAATAATTTAACTTATTGCCCATTCTGATAATATAAGCCATGGTCATGCTTAAATCCATGTCTTCTTGATATGCTCGATGTTGGGTATTTATTTTCAAAATCGATCATCATTATATCCGATAAGGCCGAATTTTCAGAGACTAGATCGATCATCTCATGAGCAATTAGTCTCGTTCATCGTCCTTCAACTTCTGGCAGCCTTGAAAGCTCTTCAAAGCGAAGGCGTCGAGTCTCTCTCCACCAATTTTAAGGTTCACAATAAATTTACAACTATAAAATTCCCATTTTCAGGAGTTTCTTCTTGCATATCGCTTTTCCACTCCATCAGATCCTAAATCACAGTTGAAAGAGTTTCCGCGACTTCTATTCCTACCAGTAAACAAAATTTTGCATCTCTATGAAATATAAAAAATGGATTAGGAAACTCTTGGAGCAGAAATCGAGAGTGGAGGTGACGAAATGGTCGGTCTGTGCAGATATGCTTTGAGGGCCCTGTGCACGTTGCTGCATCACAGAATGGATGGCAGAGTTCCACAAATCAAACTGAGGTTGACAAAGAAATCTTCTGGAAATAAGTCTAAATTTTCTCTTTCAGATCCAGATACTCGAGAGCACTTATGGCATGTGCCGTCCTATTGCAGGAAGACAAATCGAGTTCCTTGACGAAAGTATGAACTTGGCATTTTAACTTGGAAGAACGCTGATTTTCAGGCGAAGAATGTGCTTGAACTATCGCTCTGGTCGAGTGGCGAGCATTTTGAGTCTGAATCGGACGCTCGCAATTGGCTGGATACTGCTCGAGCAGAGTGCGTGGATGTGATGCTGAAGCAGATGATGAACGAGCCAGGCTGCAGGCTCCGCACAAGGGAACGATACCGAATCGAGTTCCTGTTGAGTGCTACCCCTCGTGCTCTAATCGAATCTCAATTAGCCATTTTGGCAGCGGATATTCGATAATTCATTTCCATCATTCACCATATCAACCTGTTCGTCTCGCCATCAAATTATTATCATTCAAACGGTTCCATCGCGATTCACTATATCACTTATTGAATTTTATCAGCGCTCAGATATACTAAACATTCAGATCCAAAATAATTTAACACTACATGTAATCTAATTGCAACTCATATCAGATTCCATATCCTAATTACCGTTTCCAAAAGAAAGATCAAGTTCAGACTGAAATATTGGACTTATAAAATATATTGATTTTATTCAAACTGATGCATAAATAACATGAATGTGAACCACTCACAAGAAATTTATGCTATTCTAGCTGCTAACCCATTTTAGCCAATCATTCTTTATCATTACACAAAGTGTAGAGAAAACTGAAATTTTCAGAAAATAAACCTTATTTTTAATCGTATGTTTTTCTTCCCATAATCGATATATACCTTCACACTTGTAAGAAATAATTGCAAACCGCAAGAATAGTGAGAAATTGAAGACAATGAAAAACGACGGGAGAAGGGGGATGAAAAGGGAAAAGGCTGTTAAATTGCAAAGGGGTCATCTGATTTGTACTGACATTGAAGAGGAGGAACGTGAAAGAAATCGAGAAATCGTCTGCCAGACGAGTGAAGGAGGGACGAGGAAAAGACGGCAAAATTGAAAACAGGACAAAACAGTCGGAGAAGGAAGTTTGATGCCGAGGTGCGAGTGTCTTCCACACAATTCTCACATTCACATATCATCAGGCTGGAGTTGCATTTTTCTTTACAAAAATAAGTCAGCATGAGAATTTCCGTAGTACAAAGCCCGAAGAAGCAGCGAATGTATCTGGACAACGATCGCTACTGGCGGTTTGATATCAACAAGAAAGGTAACCGCTCTATTTTCCGTGAACATAATCGTCCCTTCAAAAGGTTTCTTTTCATTCATCTGCGCGACAAAATGGCCTTCCTTCCTCAAGCGATTCATCACCATTTCAGTCTGCATTTCATTTCCATAACTCTTTCCTCTTCCATTTACTCAAAACTCCCTCATACTCCTCTGCTAATACTTTTACCCTACATAAGGGCATTCATCGATTTATCGAAATTTCATTAGAATTCCTCGTTTCGCATTGGGCATTCGGCAGTCAGGCTTATCGAACCCTTACTCTGAAACTGAATAGCGGCAGAAAGGCAGCAATTGAACCGAAAAGCATAAATGTCTACGTCTGTAGGGCCACTTTACATTTATTTGTGGCGAAAATTGCAATCAACTTCGCCTCTAAACTATTCCTAACGCTATTCAAAATAGGAACGTTTCATTTCTACATTCAAAACTGTCAATTCTGTTATCTAAAATTCCTAGTTAACAATCGAAATTAACTAACTACAAAAATGTGCAAAGCGAAGGAAGAACCAGCAGCGCCAGGAAAGAGGAGTGATAGCGATCAATCGGACGGTCAGATTTGTCTCCCTTCCTTTTCAGTTCAACCAATCGATTTACTTCTTCTCTCAACTTTTTTCTTACTTACTTCTTCCAAATATCGCCAGTCTTCCTTTTAACTGTGATGTTTGTTTTCTGCCTCGGGCATTACACCTGTCTCTCTGTGACCATTTCATCTATTCATTGACACCATTTGCATGTCGAATAACTTTAATTTGATACATCATTGTCTGCATTGTCAAACCTACAACTTTTGTTGCTTGTGTCAATTTTTTTTATCGATTTTGCCTAAGTAGTTTGATAAACTCTTAGGTTTAAACGAACTTTAGCCTAGATAAATTATAGTTAAATCAAGATTGGGAGCTATAAAAAATACTGTCACTTCAAATTCATTGCAGGGCAGTTCGAAATTTTGATCTTGAAAAACCGAAATTTCGACCGGTTTCTGAAAATTTAAGTTAGGATTCACAGTATTTCTTTTCTGCTCTTCAAAAACCTCAGGAATTTCAACTCCAACTGCATCTCAATTTCAATTTGGAGACAGTGCAGTTGAAATTGCGTTTTGAACCCCAGTGAAGGTAACTTGTAAATTTATATTTTACTCGTGTATGAAATTGTCCTCATATCTGTCTATGTAATTGTAGCTGTTTGATCTGTATCTATTTCCGAGTGACCAAATAATGGCATTGTAATTAGCAGCGATTATCTCCTCCTTCATATGCCTAACAATGTCTGAATGGGATGTTTTCATTCATTTCTGGTATATGTTTTTATTCTGGTTTCTTATTGCACATTATTGCCTAGAATTTTATACATTTTTAAAATTCTAAAGTGATTCGTGCATTTCAGAGAGTGTACAAAACCATCTACTTCGTTCTCGAGTTTCGCCCATATTCATAACTGTGGCGATTATGCTAGCAGCTGGATGTTTCACATTGTTTCTAGGTAAATACGTGGAAATATTTACTGTTTTAAACCAGATGGGTCATCTTTCCTATCGTTAAAAAGCATAGTTTATTAAAAAATGTATGGAAGAAATTTCAGACTGAGGTTTTTTGAAACGAGAAATCGTATGTCTTTTTACGTGCGTTACTGATTTTCTTTACGAATGAGATGATTTTTCGTATGACCAAGACGATGGACAAAGTTATTTAGTCTCAAACAAATGTTACAATTTCAGTATTTGTATTTCTCAATGCAGCTACTGCAAAAGAAGCGAGGAAGCGACAAAGCGATTTGGATTTACAGCAGATTGAATCCAGTGGAGATAGAGCCATAGATATCAATTCGACAGGTAAAATCGACTCATTGTAAAGCTCATCGAGTTCGTGGTTCATAGATTCGGAAAGGTTATCATCATAGATGAATATTATAAATGTCATTTTCTAAAATTAGGCATAACTGTGGATAGTTCGGCATTTGTCAGAGCGGCCGATCTCAGCTGAGCTCGGTCGAGCAGTTTTTTTCAGACCGAGCTCAACTAATTCCACAGTCTGAAACTGGACTGAGAATGACTGTGCTCAGTAAATTTCAGTCATTCTCAATGCAATTTTACGGCCGAGCTCGGCTACTAGCAGATGCAGAGTAGGGGATGATCAACAATGATAATATTCTACTCGACAAGTTGATCATTCTGATGTCAAATACATACCATCCAAACTTAACATTAAAAACAAGTCTATGATGTTGCAGCTTCAGTGAACTTTACAAATTGAAAAAAGAGCAAAAATGACAAATTTTGCATAAATATTCGAAAAGTCAATTGTGGCACATTTTCTAATTACTTTTCCAGAGTTACCCCAAGATCTTGAACCATCAACATTGGCATTGCTGACATCAGCGCGTAAATCCGCCACAGATTCATCAGGAAATACAAATGGGCCTTCAACTACTCACAAAGCAAATGCTCCAACGCAGAAGAGTGCAGGGCATCATGCGACTTCTGCTACAAACGCGCCAACATCGGTATGCAAGTTTTTTTCTCGTAATAATACATGATGCGTAATAATAACTGTCCGATTTTTATTTATTACGAGGAGCTTAGCGTGAAGTATTGACTCGTATGCACTTAAATTCATATCTAAACGTGATATATCTTTTTAGACAAGCAGTCGATTTTTTGCTATTATTTTTCTACTTTATTATGAAAACATCATATTTAGACCGAAACAAAAAGATAATTTGAAATCTGATAGTATTTACGACGCACCCTGTACAGAATTGACTCTTTTCAGTCGCCTTCAAATCAATTCTACATTACATCGACGACTTCACACGTCACGAATAAGACCCAAACGCATCGAGTAACCGATCGAAATGGAGCATTGCTGACTGAAGTGTCGGAGTCGAAGACATTGCACGAGCAGAAAAGTGTGAAACAGGCCGTCCGGCTGTCGGAACCCGTCAACATTCCTGTCCTCACCAGTGCACTGCAAAGAAAACAACAACAACAAATAACTCATTCTGTCAGGAAAAGTACAACCACAACTGCCAAGCCGAGAATAATCATCGTCAAAACAACTACTCAAAAGGTAAATCATTTGGCTGGTACGAATTCATTGAATATCTCCCAATTCCAACTTATCTCAAATTCAATATATCCTAAGAAAATCACTTTAACTTGTATTTTGATTTGAATGTGAATTTTTAGTTGAAGTTTCAAGTTAAATTTTTTGAACGCCCCTTAAAATATCGATGTTTTTATTCATTCCAATCAATTTTCACTTTTAGCCAATTATTCGAATTACACCTTCGAGAAATCAGCAGCAAGTTGTGAAGAAACAGCCAGTTCAACAAAAACAAAACTGCCCGTCTGTTTGTTATAGCGACAAAGACTGCGGAAAGGTTGGAATAATTCAACAAAAACCCAAAAACTATGGGAAGAATTTAGGGTCGATGCCTAGGATCGAATTTGGGCAAATGCAGTTGCAGTCACTGCGTATCGATGCTGGCATGCAAATCTGATGCGGACTGTGGAGGGCTTAGAGGGGCTTGTGAAAACTCGACCTGCAAGTGCGCACAGGTGGGACGCAAATGAAATCAATCATTTTAACCCGGTTACAAGTTCAGAAGAAGTTGCGATAGTGAAAAGGATCATTTCGCAAATATGTAAATAGAACTAGAAAAAATCAACCTAACTGCTTCTGAAAGAACGAAAATTGCAAATGAACGAATCTTCTTGAGTAATCGCATCTACTAATTTTCAAAAGTCGATAACAAGTGGGAAATTCTTTAATGTTCAAGAGTAGATCATTTGGATAAAAATCAGAGTTTCGACTTCAATTTCTAATGATTTTATTGTGGAGGCTAAGCCATTTCTGTTTTGAAAAAGTCTTTTTTTTTTCGCAAATTTGTGATTTTTATCTTTTCGATAATCTTCAGCTTGATCGGAACCTGATCAGGATATCGATTATTCACAAACAAGCGTGATTTAGGCTCTGATGAAGCATGGCTATTTGTTCTACATCGATGCGATTCGCTCGTTCTGCAATCGAAAGCCGTGTTCGAAAGACAAAGATGACTGTTTCGGATTGCCATGCAGCGTTGGGCATTGCAAATGCTGAAGGGAAACATAGAAGAGCGAGTAAACTACAAGAAAAACATGTGATTAGACGGGTTATTTTCTACTATCAATTGTTTCCAGAAATTTACGATCGATCTCAGAAAATTTCAATTATTTGTCACATTTTTAATGTTTATTGGACTTTGTGACCACTAATTTATCATCGTGCTATAATAAGTTCATAGTCAGTCGTTTTATTGAATTTCTCATAATAAATACTCATTTTATACATTTACAACAATGAAGATCAATTTAAAGGTTGACAAGAGTTGTTGGCTTATTGATTGTAGTCGCTAACGATTTTCTTCAACATGTAAAACGCAGCTTCGGGAGTGTCGTATGCGACCTAATTTAATTAAATCAGACTTTTTCCTCGGAAAGTATTTCAAACCATATGTCCAGCGCGAAGAATCCAATACATGGACAGATTTTTATATTTTTTGTAGTAACCAGCCAACGGGAAACTAGTAGTCTTAAAATGAACTCGTTCTGTCTTGTTGAATGTTCCATAGCTGGGCCATTGCAATCGGTTCATCCATCGAAGTGTTCCTAATAACGAGTAATAGAGGCAACTCTTTATGTAATTAATCATTTTTCATTTACCCATTGTATTGCAAATCAGATCTTCATTTCCATTGTAAACCACAACAGCATAATTCTTCGAGAGTAACTCATCGACGGTAGCATAGTTTGGTGTCATAAAATCGCCCGACTGATAGTTGAACACGGCGCCCGCTTGTGCTAAACGTCAAAATGAATTTATCGCGCCATTAGAATCTCTGCTAGAACCTCCGAATTTGACGCTGCTTGGAATGATTCCCAATTTCTGCCTGACAACTGTGTCCATATAGTTGGAGAGTTGATCGGTTTGCAATGGAGCAACGAAGCGACGGTAAAGTCGATCTAATTTATAAATATGTATTGTATCAAGAGTGAACTTGAATAAATTTCTGAGAACTGATAATGACTTTTTTTTTTTAATTTCTAGCAGCGAGATTAGACAATCTCAGCGAAAAAATTATCGTATGATATTGGAAGATTAACCGCCCGATAACTTTTTCGCTGAGATTCTAAAATCGGAAAACTGAATTATGGGAATCTGAAAACATGATTAGGGACCGCAGATTCCTCCCCTTATGTTTTTGCTTTTGTCCAAAAAATAATTATTTGAAATTAAAAAAAAAAAATGAAAGCAAGTATCCCTCAAAGCGGAGGGTCACGAAAAGTCTATCAGAGTCGATGAACCACCCATAGAAATGGACTTTGGTCAAAATTATATTAGAAAGTGTGTGTACACTCGAGACAATTACCGGCGGGGAAGTAAACATTTCGTACGTTTAGCTGATTGCTCTGAGTCAATTCATTAGGTCAAAAATGGTTTTTATTTTATTTTTCTTCGTGAATGTCTTTGTTGCACCGAATTTGATTATTTGGAGTGGAAAATTGCCTAAAATTATGGGTTTTTCAAAACCATTTGCGGTCCCTAAACATGAAACCAAAGCATGCTTTTTTATTTTACCAAGAACATCTTCCTTCGATCTCTTTGCCCTCGTAATAGACCAATCGTCCTGTCCACCGTACTTCAGAATATTGTACCACGAAACATCCGCGGTTTCGACTCCAATCAGGTCCTCCATGGTTCCCCAACAATTGGTAGCCTCACTCCACAATCCCTTGTCCACCAAACTCTGACAAATACCCGCTTGCTTCTGGACCTCTGCCAACTGATTGTCATCCAGGAATGAGTTCGCATAAAGGTAAGGACCCCAAGTATTCCTAAACAATGTCAGAAACATCAGGCGAGTGCGATATGGTAATTTCGGATTTGAAAAAAAAATCAAAATTGATTCTTTAAAATTTTCAGAATGATTTGATTTTCTTCTTTTCAGAATCGGATTTTTAAAATTTAGCATCGGAAAATATTCCTACACATAATCCATTGCAGAAATCCAACTGTCTCCCAAAGCCACTCCACGGAAATTCAAAGTTAATGTACCAGCATCAATAGCCTAAAAAATTCAAACGAAAATGTTCAAATATTGGTGAATTATTATCACATTAGCGATTTGTCGTCCGAATTCAGCCGTCATCTTTCCTCCATATGATTCACAGAAAATATAGAAAGGTCTGCTTCGATATTCAGAATGAACGACAAGGAACTGCCTCAGCCAGGCCAGCAAATCATTCCCGATGTCAGTAATGTTTTTTGTCAATGCGCTATTGGTATCAACGTAAGAAAATCCGGCACCGACAGGATTGTCGACATACACCATATCTGCTACTTGCAGCTAAATATAGTTAAATTTATATTATTTTGTGGTAAATTATACCCATGTGGCTGGATTGTCAGATCCATTTAGGGTTTTTGGGCCGGTCTCTTCGATATTTCCGAATCCGGATGAACTTGACCCAGGTCCCCCATGAAAATTTCAAGATCATATGCAATTCTATTGAAAAAGCGAGAAAATACCTGCAACCAAACGAATAATGGTCGATTGTTGGCAGGTTTTACAGCATACAGCCACCTATAAGAATAGCGAATTGTATTGGCTTGGTGCATAAGTCATTTCCAGACAAAATCATCATTTCTCTTTCATGGAAAAATCCAGAACTATTCAAATATACACTAGAGTCATCGCAACTCTCAAAAAGTTATTTTAAACTCCTAAGGTTTGAATTGGGGAGCTACACGACAACGAAATGGGTGAAGTTAATTCTTGACATTTAAAAATTTATCGCACGACTTATTATCCAGGCATCAGCTTAATGAACTGGATAATGCCTAACTTATTAGAATCTTCATTGGGTCATAACAGAAAGTTTTGAACCTATTTTATAGATGATTTTGGAAGATGACTTTTTAAAGCTGTAATTTTCAGCATTAGTTCAACTGATTTTAGTCATGTAAAATAAGACAAGTGAAGCAGAAACATGGAATCTCTACTCCAATAGACCCTGAATACTGTCTTCACAGATGTTATAGTCTTTTGTTAATTTAATATACAAGACTTTAAAAAAAAAATGTTTAATTTAAACTGGCAATTATTTATATACCAGCTCGACAGATATTTTATTTGTATGTAAAAATTATATAAAGTTAACAAACCAGAAAGTATGAGCGTTTGCACTGAAAATAGATAATCATTATTTCATTACAATGCCTTAAAAATCTACCGAATATCTACATAGCCCCAGTCCTCATCGTATTGAAGCACCCCAGACCAGGTATTAACTGAATTGTGTGCTCCACCAGCGACGAGACCGAACAAACTGACCAACAGCCAGATAAACATTACCACTAAACAGAAGATTTCGAGGAAGTTCTTATCGACAGAATGATGAAATCAACGAGCAAAAGGAGAAACAATGCAAACAATGCACATTGCATTATTTGAGAATTTTCACTATCTTTCGGAAAATAAACAAAAGTTTGCGTGAAAAGTTTGGTCTTATCGATAGATTCATCATCACATTGATGGTTTTGTTATAAGAACGCCATCATCTCTAAATGAACGCTACAAAAGTAGTGATGGTTCTAAGAAGGTATTATGATTCCCAATGTAGAACGCTAACATTTGACGAAAACGAGCAATTCGGTCCATAGATTTGTCGACAAACACAGAATTCTTGATTCAAAGTCCAAAAGTGTACAAAATGCATAAAATCGTACAATGAAAGCAAGATCACAAGATGTGTCCAATAAGTACTTACAAATCCGCATGAAATAAAATAAAGTCTGCACTGAAGATCGTGAATGAAAGGAGAAGGTTTAGGGCTTAGGGCAGTGTTAATCGTTATCAGCTGAAAGAGTTCAGTCAGAGATAAGAAAAAGGAAAAGAGCCATTGACTTGATGACCACCAAATGATTGAAGCAGTAATGCATACATGCAGAGAGTATCGACGTAATTGAAACGCTGATAAAACTCGAGAGAAATGAGAATTATTTTCAGTCCATATCAACAAATTTCAAATCTAAATAAAATATAAAGTGAATATTTAGAAAAGAAAACAGTTCTAATGACCTTGAATGTCATTCTTATATTCCTTCAGACTATCATCTATTTATAGTGCAAGTAGATAGCAGGAAAGAGTGTCATAACATCTGTGGGTATACTTGTAGATATAAATGCCAGAATGCTAATTTTGCATTCTAGCATTTCTAAGTACGAGGATGCAACAATAGCGCGAATTCAGCTGTTGTATGTAAAGGTGTGAACATGGTGAATTATTATTCAGAGTCGGTTTTCGTTTCAACTGTGCAACCTTGTTCTAGACATCAAAGTTTCTGTTTTCCCTTTGCAAATTTTCTTTATCCGAATTGTCAATATGTCTATTCCTCCAACTTATTCCGATTAAATTCATTCGATTTCAAAGAAGATCGACTTTCCTCAATCCTAAACTCAAGGACGTTGGAAATGGCAATGAAAAGTGATGAGACAATGAGGTTGGGGGAATAAGGAGCAAAATGGAAACGGGTGGATTGAAAAGAAGAAAGGGAAATGCAGTAAGATGAAGAATCAAATTTCTTTGTATGAATGTACAGGGTGTTTCAAGTTTATCTTCCCAATTTACTTTTTGAATACCTTTTTTATTTCTGAACCAAATTCGATAATTATTTTTTTATTCGACAGCATTGTCTATAGATTATCAGGCAATAAAATAAGAATTTTTTTAATACCAATTTCTGCAGAACTGCGCACTTTTCGCGTCTTGATTGTAGACTTTTCGATCCGTATTAGCTTTACACGTAAATAATGTTGGAAAAATTCGCCCTTTCAGTATGTTGTGTAGATGGACATGGCGAACAACTTTCGTTCCAGGATAAACCTTGGATTCACATTCGTATGAGCTACAGAATTTTTTGAAGTTCAATCACTAATTATTGCAAAGTGCCGTTTTGAGAGTAAATTTCAAAAAATCATATCTCTCTGTCTGTGCACATCCTAGAATAAGTTCTGGAACAGAAGTTGATCAACTTGAAGAGCTCTACAAGATTTCATGAAAAACTTCGACGTTAACTCACATTACATTTGTAAACGCAGTACAGGTATATAGAGTAACTTAGGCTAATTTTTTCTCGCAAAAAAATGTTCTTTATATTTTTATATTATTCTCCTACTCAAGATCTACAAAATAAAAATAATCATGCAATTTGGTTCAGAAATAAGGAAGCTATGAATTTTTGAAAATTTTCTTAGATTATCAAGAACTGGCTTTTCAAAAACAGGTGGTTTTATGGGTATGGGTAATTGGTTTCGACTCCAGAGTTGTACCAAACAAAACCATTACGTAAGGGGAGTACCATGAAAAAACCGTATTCAGTTTGGATCAAAAATAAAAAAAAGTTATTCAAAAAGTAAATTGGGAAGATAAACTTGAAACGTCCTGTACATGAGTGAGCCCAGTGACTAGAAAGATGTATGTAATGGCCTATAGACTTAACAAATAGATGTATCACATCCAGCTGGTCATTTTGACAGGCGATTTAAGGGTTTATGACATACTTCTGTAATCAGGCCCCACTAAAACCTCTATTTCTGCCAGATTCCTTGAAATTCTATAGTAATTCTAGGGGATTCTGTTGAAGACAAGTGAATATTTGAGCTCTATAAAAACCATATATGAAATTGAAGGAAATTAAGTATAGAAGATAATTAGCATATCAATTTGGCAGTTTTGGGGTCATTCGGTATGCTACTGACCTTTTTAAAATCCGGAGCTACTTGTACAAATCACCATAAGTTCATAGTCAGTCGTTTTATTGAGTTTCTCATAATAAATACCCATTTTATACATTCACAACAATGAAGATCAATTTAAAGGTTGACAAGAGTTGTTGGCTTATTGATTGTAGTCGCTAACGATTTTCTTCAACATGTAAAACGCAGCTTCGGGAGTGTCGTATGCGACCTAATTTAATTAAATCAGACTTTTTCCTCGGAAAGTATTTCAAACCATATGTCCAGCGCGAAGAATCCAATACATGGACAGATTTTTATATTTTTTGTAGTAACCAGCCAACGGGAAACTAGTAGTCTTAAAATGAACTCGTTCTGTCTTGTTGAATGTTCCATAGCTGGGCCATTGCAATCGGTTCATCCATCGAAGTGTTCCTAATAACGAGTAATAGAGGCAGCTCTTCATGAAATTCATCATTTTTCATTTACCCATTGTATTGCAAATCAGATCTTCATTTCCATTGTAAACCACAACAGCATAATTCTTCGAGAGTAACTCATTGACGGTAGCGTAGTTTGGTCTCATAAAATCGTCCGATTGATAGTTGAACACGGCGCCCGCTTGTGCTAAACGTCAAAATGAATTTATCGCGCCATTAGAATCTCTGCTAGAACCTCCGAACTTGACGTGGCTTGGAATGATTCCCAATTTCTGCCTGACAACTGTGTCCATATAGTCGGAGAGTTGATCGGTTTGCAATGGAGCAACGAAGCGACGGTAAAGTCGATCTAATTTATAAATATGTATTGTATCAAGAGTGAACTTGAATAAATTTCTGAGAACTGATAATGACTTTTTTTTTTAATTTCTAGCAGCGAGATTAGACAATCTCAGCGAAAAAATTATCGTGTGATATTGGAAGATTAACTGCCTGATAACTTTTTCGCTGAGACGCTAAAATCGGCAAACTGAATTATGGGAATCTGAAAACATGATTAGAGATCGCAAATTCTTCCCCCTTAATTTTTCGTTTTTATTCAAAAAGTGGTCATTTGAAACCTCGAAAATGGGAAGTAAGTCCTCTTCGAAGTTTCAGAAATGGAACTGAAACGGAAATTCTCGAACAAATCTACTGCAAATACTGATATCAGTATCATAAATCCGATTCAGTTTTGCAAAGCGATTGATAATCATGATTTTACCAACATCTTCCTTCGATCTCTTTGCCCTCGTAATAGACCAATCGTCCTGTCCACCATACTTCAGAATATTGTACCACGAAACATCCTCGGTTTCGGTTTCAATCAGATGCTGAATGGTTTCCAAATCCTTGAAAGCATAATCCCACGAATTCTGGTTCACTTCATTCTGACAAGCATCTGCTTGCTTCTGGACCTCTGCCAACTGATTGTCATCCAGGAATGAGTTCGCATAAAGGTAAGGACCCCAAGTATTCCTAAACAATGTTAGAAACATCAGGCGAGTGCGATATGGTAATTTCGGATTTGAAAAAAAAATCAAAATTGATATTCTTCTCTAAAGTTTTCAGAATGATTTGATTTTCTTCTTTTCAGAATTGTATTTAAACAAATCGAGTATCAGAAGATATTTAAAGACTCCTACACATAATCTATTGCAGAAATCCAACTGTCTCCCAAAACCACTCCACGGAAATTTAAAGTTAATGTATGCTCATCAATAGCCTAAAAATTCAAACGAAAATGTTCAAATGGTGGTGAATTATTATCACATCAGAGATTTGTCGTCCGAATTCAACCCCCATCTTTCCTCCATATGATTCACCAAAAATATAGAAAGGTCTGCTTCGATATTCAGAATGAACGACAAGGAACTGCCTCAGCCATTCCAGCAAATCCCCTCCGATGTCAGAAAGTTTTGTTGTCAATGCGTTATAGTTGTCAACGTAAGAAAATCCGGCACCGACAGGATTGTCGACATACACCATATCTGCTACTTGCAGCTAAATATAGTGAAATTTATACTATTGTGTGGAAAATCATACCCATGTGGCCGGATTGTCAGATCCATTTAGGGTTTTTGGTCCGGTCTCTTCGATATTTCCGAATCCGGATGAACTTGACCCAGGTCCCCCATGAAAATTTCAGGATCATATGCAATTCTATTGAAAAAGCGAAAAAATACCTGCAACCAAACGAATAATGGTCGATTGTTGGCAGGTTTTACAGCATACAGCCACCTATAACTTATAGTCTTTCATTAGTTTAATATACAAGACAAAACATTTTTGAAAAGTTGAAACTGGCAATTATTTATAAAGTGCGTCCCAAAAGTTTGGCCGCACTTCACAGAACATTTTTAAAATTTTAATTTTTAACACTTTTTTTTAGAAAAATGCCTCATTTCAGAAGACTTTCTACCACCGAGAAGTCCAAAATTGACGCTCTGCATGCAGCAGGACTGAGCTTCCGCAAGATCGCCACCATTTTGCACCGTGACGAGTCTGTAGTCCGTCTTCTCGCGTCGTAGCTTCGGAGGAATTCTGTGATAACGTGGGGGCCTTCTACGACAATCGCGCTCTTCCGCTTCAGTTCATCAGCACCAAAATGAATTCTGACGAATATCAGAAAGTGCTCCAGAACACGATTGTTCCATTTTTCAAAAGTAATCACCACTTTAAGTTCACTTTTATGCAAGATAATGCCTCTGTCCATAAGTTTTTCCACTAGGGCCTTTTTGAACTCTAACAAAATCCCTACCCTCGACTGGCCGGCTTGTTCCCCTGACTTGTCTCCCTTGGCGAGTGTCTGGGAACTGCTAGCCAGGCGCATCTACCCCAACGGTAAACAGTATCCCAATGAAAATGCCATCACTCTTGAGTGACGCAACCTCTTCCGTTCCATGCTTAAGAAATTCTCTGGTTCCATGGATAACCGTCTTATTTTCTGTTTCCAGAAACAGGGTGTTCCCTTTAGTCATTATTAGTTGTTTTTTCGTTGAAATTATTTGTTATTCGTTGAAGAATAAATTATTTTATGAAGTGCGGCCAAACTTTTGAGACGCACCTTACACTAACCCAATAGACATTTTGTTTGTATGTTAAATTGTAATAAAGTTAACAAACCAGAAAGTATGAGCGTTTGGTCTGAAAATAGATCATCGTTATTTCATTATTTAATAAAAAAATGCCTGAAAAATCTACCGAACATCTACATAGCCCCAATCTTCATCGTATTGAAGCACCCCAGACCAGGTGTTGACTGAATTGTGTGCTCCACCAGCGACGAGACCGAACAAACTGACCAACAGCCAGATAAACATTACCACTAAACAGAAGATTTCGAGGAAGTTCTTATCGACAGAATGGTGAAATCAACGAGCAAAAGGAGAAACAATGCAAACAATGCACATTGCATTATTTGAGAATTTTCACTATCTTTCGGAAAATAAACAAAAGTTTGCGTGAAAAGTTTGGTCTTATCGATAGATTCATCATCACATTGATGGTTTTGTTATAAGAACGCCATCATCTCTAAATGAACGCTACAAAAGTAGTGATGGTTCTAAGAAGGTATTATGATTCCCAATGTAGAACGCTAACATTTGACGAAAACGAGCAATTCGGTCCATAGATTTGTTGACAAACAGAATTTTTGATTCAAAGTCCAAAAGTGTACAAAATGTATAGAATCGTACAATGAAAGCAAGATCACAAGATGTGTCCAATAAGTACTTACAAATTCGTATAAAATAAAGTCTGCACTGAAGATCATAAATGAAAGAAGGTTTAGGGCTTAGGGCAGTGTTAATCGTTATCAACTGAAAGAGTTTAGTCAGAGATAAGAAAAGGAAAAAGAGCCATTGACTTGGTGAGGTCTGTAGCGTTATTCGCCAAAAATTTTGATAAATAACACTCGCCCTCCGACTTGATGACCACCAAATGATTGAAGCAGTAATGCATACATGCAGAGAATATCGACGTAATTGAAACGCTGATAAAACTCGAGAGAAATGAGAATTATTTTCAGTCCATATAAACAAATTTCAAATCTAAATAAAATATAAAGTGAATATTTAGAGAAAAAAAAACAGTTCTAATAACCTTGAGTGTTATTCTTATATTCCTTCAGACTATCATTTATAGTGCAAGTAGATAGCAGGAAAGAGTGTCACAACATCTGTGGGTATACTTGTAGATATAAATGCCAGAATGCTAATTTTGCATTCTAGCATT